>RJWK010031292.1:0-24288 GCA_004363435.1 Platanista minor | reverse complement strand
ACCCTGGCGTTGGCGGGCTGCACAGGCTCCGGGAGGGGAGGTGTGCAGAGTGACCTGTGCTCACACACAGGCTTCCTGGTGGCGGCAGCAGCAGCCCTAGTGTCTCAGGCCCGTCTCTGGGGTCCGCGCTGGTAGCCGCGGCTCGCGCCCGTCTCTGGAGCTCCTTTAAGCAGCGCTCCCAATCCCCTCTCCTCGCGCACCAGGAAACAAAGAGGAAAGAAAACGTCTCTTGCCTCCTCCGCAGGTCCAGACTTTTCCCGGACTCCCTGCCGGCTAGCCGTGGTGCACTAAACCCCTGCAGGCTGTGTTCACGCCGCCAACCCCAGTCCTCTCCCTGCGCTCCGACCGAAGCCCGAGCCTCAGCTCCTAGCGCCCCGCCCCCGCCCCGGCGGGGGAGCAGACAAGCCTCTCGGGCTGATGAGTGCCGGTTGGTGCCGATCCTCCGTGCGGGAATCTCTCCGCTTTGCCCTCCGCGCCCCTGTTGCTGTTCTCTCCTCCGCGGCTCCGAAGCTTACCCCCTCCGCCACCCGCAGTCTCCTCCCGTGAAGGGGCTTCCTAGTGTGTGGAAACCTTTCCTGCTTCACAGCTCCCTCCCACTGGTGCCGGTCCCGTCCCTATCCTCTGTCTCTGTTTTTTCTTTTTTTCGTTTGCCCTACCCAGCTACGTGGGGAGTTTCTTGCGTTTTGGGAGGTCTGAGGTCTTCTGCCAGCATTCAGTAGATTTTCTGCAGGAGTTGTTCCACGTGTATATGTATTTCTGGTGTATCTGTGGGGAGGAAGGTATTCTCCGCGTCTTACTCTGCCGCCATCTTGTCTCATCCCCCCTCTTCTATTTCTTAATAGCCATTCTAACAGGTGTGAGGTGAGATCTCATTGTGGTTTTGATTTGCATTTCCCTGATGATTAGCGATGGTGAAGACCTTATAATATACAGTTGAGCCTTGAACAACATGGGAGTTAGAGAGGCGCCAACCTTCCACACAGTTGACAATCTGCCCATAACTTTATCGTCGTCCCCCTGTATCTGTAGCTCCGCATCTGTGGATTCAACTGAACGCAGATCAGTTGTGGAGTACGGTAGTATATATTTAGTGAAAAAAAAAAAAATCCATGTTTAAGTGAACCCATGCAGTTCAAACCTGTTTGTTCCAGGGCCAACTGTACTTGTTGGCTATTTGTATGCCTTCTTTGGAAAAGAAACTCCAGGGCCCAGTTCTTTAGTTGGCTGAAGTTTTCCTCCTATTCTATTTTCTGTTCCAAATTATGCCTGGCGGAATTCTCCAAAGCAATTCATCAGAGCTTAGGTAATGCTGTCAAATACTATCATGTTGCAATGTTGCATATTGTAACACATGCACAATGTTAACAATGCCTTGAATTAGGATATAAATCTCCATTATCAAATTTTAAAGTGAAATTATCACCCCCAAATTAATTCCATCTGCTCTTGTAAATTCATGTACAGATTAATTCTCACCAAGGTTTATTCTTGCTCAGTGTTGGCTGGAGGGCCTCCCTTGATACCTGGGTACAGTCATGACGGGGCTTCCTTTCCATGCAATGGTGCTGTTCCTTCAGGATGTCAAAAGTTATCTTTCATATGCCCTACCTTTGAAGAGTCCAGGGAGTTAAAAAGATCGCAGCATCAAATCAACAGAAAATTTAGCCAACACAAGACTGTTTCAATTCCTGTGAAAGTTATTCTAGGCAAAACTGTGGTCTCAGAACCCAGTGTGTAAGTATAATTTAGACTCATTCCTGTTGGAGTCAAGGACCATATCAGACCATCTCTGAGGGACGAAGAGTAGACAGAACTTTTCTTGGTTTAGCCTCACTAGGGTGTCAGTCTGTCTTGCTACCTGTCCAGTAATCAGTGATAGAGGAATTTAAACTCAGCTGGGAGAAATAGCCCAGCAAGTTAATTGCAAAGAGAAACACATTAAATCACACCACTGGGATGGGATCAGCAAAATCCAAGCAGTGGGAAATTCTTCGAAACAAATGATCAGATTTTTTTTCAACAAATAAACAGCAGGGGGAAAAAGACATGGTGAGAGACCCTACTGATTAAAAGAGATTTAAAAGATACACCCACCAGCTGCAGTGTATGAACTTTTTCTGGATTTTGACGTAAAAAACTTTAAAATAAACAAATACATTTATTATTTATGAGACAGTTGGGTATTTGAACACTGACTAGATATTTAATAATAGTAAGGAATTATTAACTCATTTTTGGTATATTAATAATGATTCAGAAAAAGCATCCTTATTTTATGGAGATACACACTGAAACACTTGATAATAGAAAGTTGATATGATATATAGGATATGCTTTAACATAAGAGGGGAAGAAAGGATGATGGTATTGATGTAATTAGATTGGCCATGAGGTGATAATTGTTGAAGCTGCATTATGGGTACACGGATGTATATTATTCTAGTCTGTATGCTGTGTATACATTTGCATTGTCATAATAAAAATATTTAAAATGTTAGTTATGGCACTATGTTGAGCACACCTGGGAAAAAATTCCAGCTCTGCAAATTGTCTTCTCTGTAGGAGTAGAATTTAAGATTGTCCAGCTCTGTTGGGGTAGTTTCTTTTCTCTTTTTCTTATTGAAGTATAGTTGATTTACAACAGAATGTTAGTTTCAGGTGTACAACATAGTGATTCAAAGTTTTTATAGATTATACTCCATTTAAAGTTATTATAAAATATTAGCTATATTCCCTGTGCTGTACAACAGCGCTCCCCAATGATTTTGGCACCAGGGACCTGTTTTGTGGAAGATAGTTTTTCCATAGACTGGGGATGGGATGGTTTCGGGATGATTCAAGCACATTACATTTATTGTGCACTTTATTTCTATTATTATTACACTGTAATATATAATGAAATAATTATGCAACTTACCAAGCTGCTGACAAGAGGCGGAGCTCAGGCGGTAATGTGAGCGATGGGGAGCAGCGGTAAATATGGATGAAGCTTCGCTTGTTCACCTGCCGCTCACCTCCTGCTGTGCGGCCCCGTTCCTAATAGGCCACGGACCAGTAGTGGTCCATGGCCCAGGGGTTGGGGACCTCTGCTATACAATATATCCTTGTAGCTTATTTATTTTATACATAGTAGTTTCTACCTCTTAAAGGGATCTTTTCTTTATTCTTCCAGTCAAATCTCCACTCTTAGCCACCATCTTCTGGTCATGGTGAGGCTGACTTGCATCAATGGATTCCCTGTATTTTGGTTTCCATTTGCGTTTGGCCAACAGGAAATCAGAGACATGGGAGAGTGAGGGTCACAGCAGGCTGGCCATAATCCTGGATGGAAGGTCATATAGCTCATCTCAGGCAACCTCTCCATTCTGATTTCTCTGTCTTTGGGTTATGGCAACTTCTCCTGTCCTTGTTCTTTCAGGCCTTGAGGTGATATTGGCACCCTGTTTCCAACCCCCAGTTTGCTGCATTATCCCTTATGATTTCCCTGTTTACTGCCCACCTTATGAACATTTGCATGCAGGTTTTTGCGTGGACATAAATTTTTAAATCACTTGGGAAAATACCTAGGAGTGCAATATGTTGTTTTGTAAGAAACTGTTAAACTCTCTTCCAAAGTGGCTCTACCATTTTGCATCAGCAATGAATGAGAGTTCTTGTTGCTCGGCATCCTTGCCCGCAGTTGGTATTGTCGGTTATTTTTCATTTTAGCCATTCTAACAGGTATATAGTAATATCTCGTTGTTTTAATTTGCAATTCCCTATTGACATACGATGTTGTGTTTGGGTTCTTTTTTTTTTTTTTTTAATATGAGTGTCCAGTTGTTCCAGCATCATTTTTGGGAAAGAGAATCTTTTCTTCATTGAATTGCTTTTGTTCCTTTGTCAAAGATTGGTCGACTATATTTGTTTGCATCTATTTCTGGGCTCTCTTTTCTCCTGAGAAACATCATAGAAAGTAAAAATCATTCTGTCCATCCAGTGCCTATAAAGCTAGACACTGAAATTGTACTCTTCTTGTTATGGGCTTTATTAGAACTAGACTGTTACTTTCCTAACATTAAATTCCTTTCCCAAGACCTACAAAGTCCAAATCTAAGCCTCAGTGAGTCAGGTTAATGCCAGTCACAGTGGTCTCACACTAAAGTCACAGAGGATCTCATTCCGGGGTCCTAGAAATCTTCCTTGTTAAGACCATGGGGGATTTCACACTGATGCCACAGAGGCTTTATAGTGAGGCCATGTAGGTCTCTCACTAAAGCCACAGAGATATCTTAGCAAGTTCCAAACGTTTCACTCAGTTTCTTGGGTCCTGTGTGTTTCTTGGAGCCCAGGAAGTTTTGCATGACTTCCAGATTCTTCACATTTCAACAGGTGAAAATCATAGGATTTGCCTAGGAATTTGCTCTTGTCATTTGAATACAGTGAAAACCACTGCATCTCATGCTACTCTTCATTCCTTACCTATCAGGCCAAGTAGAGGTCACTAGTCTGCATGTAAGAGTTTTCTGGTTTATGATGATGGAAAGGTAAAGAGTCACACAGGACTTTTTGTTTATCTGATCAGTTCTTAATCTTTGAAATCAGAATGCCAGTTTGTAGCCAGTTCTTTTCTAATGAGTTCACAGTAGATAGAAATAATTATTGCATAATTCCTGATTCTGGACCTGGGTAGTAATGATTGTTAATAGTAACTAATACTTGTATATAGTTTAAAAGTTTACGAGCATTTTTACATATTCTGTCCTTTTTAATCTTTAATTTTGTGACTTAAGAACCATTTGCTCCATTTTAAGAGAGAATGTTCACGAAACCCATTAGTAAGCTGTTAAGGACTAAATGCACTTTTCTTCTCATAATGGAAGGAGCTGAGGCTCAGAGAAATGGGCCAGTCACAGAGGAAGCTAGTCTCAATTCCAGGCGCCACCCAGTGCTTCCCATGGTACTGCCCTCTTACTCTGATGCCTTTGAATGGAGAAATGACATCAGAGTCCCCAAAGGAGGAGTGAATAAATAAAAATGCCAGCAGAGATCAAGATATGGTGGCACTGAAGGGAGATGCAGTTCATTGGCTGACTCGCTTGAAGGTGGCAGGATTGGTGTACGGACACAAAGCACAGTAGGAAAGTGGCATTTATGACACAGGGGTGCCTGTTCCCCAACTAGGAGGAAAGGCATCAATACATTCAATTTCAAATATCCACCCTAAGTCAAGCTTTTGTGTTCCTGTGGAAGATAAAGAAGACAATATACAAAGGGTCTTGCTGAATCATGAAAAGTGGCATAAAGTAGGTATCAAGAGTCCGGATTCTGGAGTCAAAGGGCCTGGGTTTGAAATTTACTAGCTTTGTTACTAATTTTTCTGGTCACCAATTCTCATGTGACCAGAACACTACCAAGCAGTTCTCCACAACCAGCTGGGTGTCTTACAGTTCAATTCAGTTCACCAACCTGAAAGCTCTCTGAAAATTTTTGTTTTTTTTAATGGAGGCTTTATTATATAGGTATGATTGATTAAATCATTGGCCATGGTGATTGATTCAACCTCCAGCCTTGCTGCTTCCCCCCACCCCCAGAGGACAGGTGGGTGGGACTGAAAGTTCCAACCTTCTCATGCCAGGGTTGGTTCCCTTGGCAATCAACCCCATCCTTAGGTTACCTAGGGGCTTTTAAAAATTAACCTCGTTAACGTAACATAAGACACCTTTTATCACTCTCATAACTTAGGAAATTCCAAGGGTTTTTAGGAGCTCTGTGCCAGAAGACCAAATATATATTTATTATAAATCACAATATCACAGTGACCTTGGGCAGATTACTTAACCTCTTTGTGCCTTGGTTTTTCTTTTCTAAAAAGTAGAGTAATAATGTAATAATAAATTATTTACATAATTAATACATTAGTTTAATCATTTGAATTAATTAACAGATATAAAGCACTTAGAACAGTGCCTGGCACATACTATTTATTGTTATTTTTGTTATTATTATTGTTATTACTATTGTACCATGGGGTTTGAGAAGAAAGATTGTGCTAAATGGAAATAAATGACTTGAGATTAAAAAAAAAAATCAAATAAAACTCTTTGGGCTCTGAGAGTCTTCTGTGGGTCAATTTATGTAAATAAAACATCAGTTTTTTTCAATACAAAATTTCTATCTCATTTCTACACATACAGTATGTATTTCATTGGTGTTAAACTGCTCTGTAGGGTTGGGGTGGTGGAGGGAATTCAGAGATAATTTGTTTAACACCACCCTAGGAAATTACAGTGCAGGACAAGTAAAAATGTAACACATAAAGCCTTAAAAACTGCAGTTGTTGAAATTGAAGTCACATTTCCAAAATATGTCCCTTTGTGCCACTGGTTCCTCCTCTAAAACTGATTAAAACAGAGGCAAAAACATTATAGCCTCTGTTGTTACTTGGGATTATATAGTGAGAGAAATAAATGCAGCAGTTACAAAATCTATAACACACTGAATTGAGTTTTTTTAATTTTAGAATTTTATTTATTTTTTTATACAGCAGGATCGTAATAGTTATCCATTTTATACATTAGTGTATACATGTCAATCCCAATCTCCCAATTCATCCCACCACCACCACCTGCCACTTTCTCCGCTTGGTGTCCATACGTTTCTTCTCTACATCTGTGTTTCTATTTCTGCCCTACAAACCGGTTCATCAGTACCATTTTTCTAGGTTCCACATAGATGCGTTAATATACGATATTTGTTCTTCTCTCTCTGACTTATTTCACTGTGTATGACAGTCTCTAGATCGATCCACGTCTCTACAAATGACCCAGTTTTGTTCCTTTTTATGGCTTGAGTAATATTCCATTGTATATACGTACCACATCTTCTTTATCTGTTCGTCTGTCGATGGGCATTTAGGTAGCTTCCATGACCTGGCTATTGTAAACAGTGCTGCAATGAACATTGGGCTGCATGTGTCTTTTTTTTTTTTTTTTTTTTTTTTTGCGGTACGCGGGCCTCTCACTGTTGTGGTCTCTCCCGTTGCGGAGCACAGGCTCTGGACGCGCAGGCTCAGCGACCATGGCTCACGGGCCTAGCCGCTCCGTGGCATGTGGGATCTTCCCGGACCAGGGCACGAACCTGTGTGCCCTGCATCGGCAGGTGGACTTTCAACCACTGTGCCACCAGGGAAGCCCGATGTGTCTTTCTGAATTATGGTTTTCTCTGAGTATATGCCGAGTAGTGGGATTCCTGGGTCATATGGTAATTCTATTTTTAGTTTTTTAAGGCACCTCCATACTGTTCTCCATAGTGGCTGTATCAATTTACATTCCTAACAACGGTGCAAGAGGGTTCTCTTTTCTCCACACCCTCTCCAGCATTTGTTGTTTGTAGATTTTCTGATGATGCCCATTCTAACCTGTGTGAGGTGATACCTCATTGTAGTTTTGATTTGCATTTCTCTAATAATTAGTGATGTTGAGTAGCTTTTCATGTTCTTCTTGGCCATCTATATGTCTTCTTTGGAAAAATGTCTATTTAGGTCTTCTGCCCATTTTTGGATTGGATTGTTTGTTTTATTAATATTGAGCTACATGAGCTGTTTATATATTTTGGAGATTAATCCTTTGTCCATTGATTCATTTGCAAATATTTTCTCCCATTCTGAGGGTTGTCTTTTCGTTTTGCTTGTAGTTTCCTTTGCTTTGCAAAAGCTTTTAAGTTTCATTAGGTCCTATTTGTTTATTTTTGTTTTTATTTCCATTATTCTAGGAGGTGGATCAAAAAAGGTCCTCCTGTCATTTATGTCAAAGAATGTTCTTCCTGTGTTTTCCTCTAAGAGTTTTATAGTGTCTGGTCTTACATTTAGGTCACTAATCCATTTTGAGTTTATTTTTGTGTATGGTTTTAGGGAGTGTTCTAACTTCATTATTTTACATGTAGCTGTCCTGTTTTCCCAGTACCACTTATTGAAGAGACTGTCTTTTCTCCACTGTATATCCTTGCCTCCTTTGTTACAGATTAGTTGACCACAGGTGCGTGGGTTTATCTCTGGGCTTTCTATCCTGTTCCATTGACGTATATTTCTGTTTTTCTGCCAGTACCATACTGTCTTCATTACTGTAGCTTTGTAGTATAGTCTGAAGTCAGGGAGCCTGATTCCTCCAGCTCCTTTTTTTCCCCCCTCAAGACTGCTTTGGCTATTTGGGGTCTTTTGTGTCTCCATACAAATTTTAAGATTTTTGTTCTAGTTCTTTAAAAAATGCCGTTGGTAATTTGATAGGGATTGCATTGAATCTGTAGATTGCTTTGGGTAGTATAGTCATTTTCACAATATTGATTCTTGCAGTCCAAGAACATGGTATATCTCTACATCTGTTTGGGTCATCTTTGATTTCTTTCATCAGTGTCTTTTATAGTTTTCTATACAGGTCTCTTACGTCCTTAGGTAGGTTTATTCCTAGGTATTTTATTCTTTTTGTTGCAGTGGTGAATGGGAGTGTCTCCTTAATTTCTCTTTCAGATTTTTCATCATTAGTGTATAGGAATGCAAGAGATTTCT
Source organism: Platanista minor (assembly GCA_004363435.1). NCBI lineage: Eukaryota > Metazoa > Chordata > Mammalia > Artiodactyla > Platanistidae > Platanista > Platanista minor. The sequence continues at coordinate 15,746 of RJWK010031292.1, read as the reverse complement.
GTGCATTGATTTTGTATCCTGCAACTTCACTAAATTCATTGATTAGCTCTAGTAGTTTTCTGGTGGCATCTTTAGGATTTCTATACATAGTAGTATCATGTCATCTGCAAACAGTGACAGTTTTACTTCTTTTCCAATTTGTATTCCTTTTATTTCTTTTTCTTCTCTGATTGCCATGACTAGGACTTCCAAAACTATGTTGAATAATAGTGGCAAGAGTGGACATCCTTGTCTTGTTCCTGATCTTAGAGGAAATGCTTTCAGTTTTTCACCATTGAGAATGATGTTTGCTGTGGGTTTGTCATATGTGGCCTGTATTACGTTGAGGTAGGTTCCCTCTATGCCCACTTTCTGGAAAGTTTTTATCATAAATGGTGTTGAATTTTGTCAAAAGCTTTTTCTGCATCTATTAAGATGATCATATGGTTTTTATTCTTCAATTTGTTAATATGGTGTATCACATTGATTGATTTGCGTATATTGAAGAATCCTTGCATCCCTGGGATAAATCCCATTTGATCATGTTGTATGAGCCTTTTAATGTATTGTTGGTTTCTGTTTGCTAGTATTTTGTTGAGGATTTTTGCATCTATATTCATCAGAGATATTGGTCTGTAATTTTCTTTTTTTGTAGTATCTTTGTCTGGTTTTGGTATCAGGGTGATGGTGGCCTTGTAGAATGAGTTTGGGAGTGTTCCTTCCTCTGCAGTTTTTTGGAAGAGTTTGAGAAGGATGGGTGTTAGCTCTTCTCTAAATGTTTAATAGAATTCACCTGTGAAGCCATCTGGTCCTGGACTTTTGTTTGGAAAAACTGGAAGATTTTTAATCACAGTTTCAATTTCATTATTTGTGATTGGTCTGTTCATATTTTCTATTTCTTGCTGATTCAGTTTTGGAAGGTTATGCCTTTCTAAGAATTTGTCCATTTCTTCCAGGTTGTCCATTTTATTGGCATAGAATTGCTTGTAGTAGTCTCTGAGGATGCTTTATATTTCTGCAGTGTCCACTGTAACTTCTCCTTTTTCATTTCCAATTTGATTGATTGAATCCTCTTCCCTCTTTGTCATGATGAGTCTGGCTAAATGTTTATCACTTTTGTTTAACTTCTCAAAGAACCAGCTTTTAGTTTTATTCATCTTTGCTATTGTTTTCTTTGTATCTATTTCATTTATTTCTGCTCTGATCTTTATGATTTCTTTCCTTCTACTAACTTTGGGTTTTGTTTGTTCTTCTTTCTCTAGTTTCTTTAGGTTTAAGGTTAGATTGTTTATTTGAGATTTTTCTTGTTTCATGAGGTAGGCTTGCATTGCTGTAAACTTCCCTCTTAGAACTGCTTTTGCTGCATCCCATAGGTTTTGGATTGTCCTGTTTTCATTGTCATTTGTCTCCAGGTATTTTTTGATTTCCCCTTTGATTTCTTCAGTGATCTCTTGGTTATTTAGTAACATATTGGTTAGCCTCCATGTGTTTGTGTTTTTTACGTTTTTTTCCCTGTAATGGATTTCTAATCTCATGACATTTTGGTCAAAAAAGGTGCTTGATATGATTTCAGTTTTCTTAAATTTACTGAGGACTGATTTGTGACCCAAGATGTGATCTGTCCTGGAAAATGTTCCATGTGCATTTGAGAAGAAAGTGTAATCTGCTGTTTTTGGATAGAATGTCCTATAAATATCAATTAAATCTGTTTGGTCTATTGTGTAATTTAAAGCTTGTGTTTCCTTATTAACTTTCTGTTTGGATGATCTGTCCACTGGTGTAAGTGAGGTGTTAAAGTCCCCCACTATTATTGTGTTACTGTCGATTTCCTCTTTTATAGCTGTTAGCAGTTGTCTTATGTATTGAGGTGCTCCTATGTTGGGTGCACATATATTTATAACTGTTATATCTTCTTCTTGGATTGATCCCTTGATCATCATGTAATGTCTTTTCTTGTCTCTTGTAACATTCTTTATTTTAAAGTCTATATTTTATCTGATATGAGTATTGCTACTCCACCTTTCTTTTGATTTGCATTTGCATGGAGTATTTTTTTCCATCACCTCACTTTCAGTCTGTATGTGTCCCAAGGTCTGAAGTGGGTCTCTTTTAGACAGCATATATATGGGTCTTGTTTTTGTATCCATTCAGTGAGCCTGTGTCTTTTGGTTGGAGCACTTAATCCATTCATGTTTAAGGTAATTATCGATATGTATGTTCCTATGACCATATTCTTAATTGTTTTGGGTTTGTTTTTGTAGGTCCTTTTCTTCTCTTGTGTTTCCCACTTAGAGAAGTTCCTTTAGCATTTGTTGTAGAGCTGGTTTTGTGGTGCTGAATTCTCTTAGCTTTTGCTTGTCTGTAAAGCTTTTGATTTCTCCATCGAATCTGAATGAGATCCTTGCCCGGTGGAGTGATCTTGGTTGTAGGTTCTTCCCTTTCATCACTTTAAATATATCATGCCACTCCCTTCTGGCTTGTAGAGTTTCTGCTGAAAAATCAGCTGGTAACCTTATGGGAGTTCCCTTGTATGTTATTTATTGTTTTTCCCTTGTTGCTTTCATAATTTTTCTGTCTTTATTTTTTGTTATTTTGATGACTATGTGTCTCAGCATGTTTCTCCTTGGGTTTATCCTGCCTGGGACTCTCTGTGCTTCCTGAAATTGGGTGGCTATTTCTTTTTCCATGTTAGGGAAGTTTTCAACTATAATCTCTTCACATATTTCCTCGGGTCTTTCCCTCTCTCTTCTCCGTCTGGGACACCTATAATGAGAATGTTGTTGCTTTTAATGTTGTCCCAGAGGTCTCTTAGGCTGTCTTCATTTCTTTTTTTCTTTCTTTTTTTTTTTTTTGCGGTACACGGGCTTCCCACTGTTGTGGCCTCTCCCGTTGCAGAGCACAGGCTCCAGACACGCAGGCTCAGAGGCCATGGCCCACGGACCTAGCCTCTCCGTGGCATGTGGTATCTTCCTGGACCGGGGCACAATCCCGTGTTCCCTGCATCGGCAGGTGGACTCTCAACCACTGAGCCACCAGGGAAGCCCCTGTCTTCATTTCTTTTCATTTTTTTTTTCTTTATTCTGTTCCATGGCAGTGAATTCCACTATTCTGTCTTCTAGGTCACTTATCTGTTCTTCTGCCTCAGTTATTCTGCTATTGATTCCTTCTAGTGTAGTTTTCATTTCAGTTACTGTATTGTTCATCTCTGTTTGTTTGTTCTTTAATTCTTCTAGGTCTTTGTTAAACATTTCTTGCATTTTCTCGACCTTTGCCTCCATTCTTTTTCTGAGGTCCTGGATCATCTTCACTATCATTATTCTGAATTCTTTTTCTGGAAGGTTTCCTATCTCCACTTCATTTAGTTGTTTTTCTGGGGTTTTATCTTGTTCCTTCATCTGGTACATAGCCCTCTGCCTTTTCATCTTGTCTGTCTGTGAATGTGGTTTTTGTTCCACAGGCTGCAGGATTGTTGTTATTCTTGCTTCTGCTGTCTCTAACACATTGAATTATGAAATAAAAAATAGGACTAGAGTGATATCTGTCATCTTAGGAGTGCACTTTTTCTGAGTTACACATGCATTGTCTGGCCATAGTTGCATTTACTCTGATAAAGTTTATTCGTATTTTGAGATCCACAAAATGGAGGCCACCTCAGTGGCCTGGCCCATGTTCCAAATCCAAACCTAAGTCAGCCTGTACTATGGAAAATACTTGTCAAGGAAACCTGACATGTACCAATCACAATCCTCCCATTCAGTTTTAGTTAGTTCACCTTTCCCTAGAAATTAGGACCCACTGACCTTCTAAAAAAATTCCCGACCTCCTCACCAATCATGCCCTGTTTCCCCATTGCTTCTTCTAACCTCTATAAAACTCACTCTTGCCCAAAATCCCTTGAGCAGAGTGCTCCACTGCTTGTGAGGCACCATACTCCCCCAGACCATGGATTCTCTTCCCCTGAGTAGGGACATCAAACTCATTACTAAATTGTTTTAGGTTTGTTATTTGACAACTCCTTTCAGGAAAATCAGGTAAAAATCAGAGTCCTAGTCATATAGATTTCTGTATGGGGAAGAATTATAGCAATCATTTAGTCGAATAACCTTTAAATAAATTTTTTGGAAGCTTTAAATTTTGATATAATTCCAAGTTTACAGAAACGTTGCAGGAATAGTGGGAATAACTCCTGTGTAACCTTTACCCAGGTTTACTAATTGTTAACATTTTGCCCCATTTTCTTTCGTCTTTTGTTCTCCCTCCCTGCCCCCTGTCCCCACATTTTCTGAAGCGTTTCTGAAGGACATTCTCTTATGTTACCCCAGGACAAGGATCAAAAGCAGAAAATTTAGCATAGAAAAACCCAATTATAATCCAGTCACGTGTAAATTTAGTTAATTGTCCCAGTAATGCCCTTTATACATAAGTTTTTTCCTGGTCCCAGATGGAATCCAGAATCCTGCATTGTGTTTATCTGTTGCCCCTCCAAAGTTTTCTTTAATCTGGATCAGTTCCTAGCCTTCCTTTGGCTTTCATCACCTCGAAATTTTTGAAGAACACAGGCCAGTTAGTTTGTAGAATGTCTCTCAATATGGGTATGTTGGACATTTCCTCGGGATTAGATTCAGGTTATACGTTTTAGGGAGAAGTACCACAAAAGGGATGTTGTGTATTTCTAAGGGAATCAGAGATCAGAAGGTAATGAATGATGTTAGTTTTTCTCATCATTGGTGATGTTAGCTGCCGGAGTCCAGCTCCAGGAGGTCCAGGGATGCCTGAGAGATGGATGGCGTCGGTGAGGAATTACACTCGAAACTCAGTAAGAGCTGGTGATCAATTACCACACTTTATTTTTTATTTTCAGCTTTATATATTGTTCTGCAATACATCATTAGCTGCACAACAACAAACCTCAGATTGTATTAAGAGTAGCCAAGGATAGGTTGTTTTTAAGAATGTCCCCAGTTTCTAGATGTACTAGTAAGGTATTTCCCCAAGTTCTCATTACCTAAAGGTTATTTCCTAGTAGCAAAGCCAAACTATTATTGTAATCATCTTTCTTACGGATGTGGGATTGTTCTATTCCCACACTAGTCCTTGCGCGGGCAGGTCTTTTAATTGTTCCCTTAAAGTATTTACAATATACTCTGCAAGCCCCTTTTTCTATGTTTGTTCTCCAATTAGTACAACTACTAAACCCTGTGAAGGCTCTAGCTAATAATTCAAAATCAGGCAGTAGTTTTTCCATTATCAGCCTTCCCCTACACCAAAACCATCTATTTCCCATATCATCTAACACTCCTATGTAGGGCCACATTTCCTCAACTGGGGGTGTTCTCCATAGGAACATCCATTTATTCCCTGGCTGCGCAATATGCACCCAGCGCCCTGGGGCTCTCTGTGGGCAAGTCCCAATTCACTGTGGTTGGGGAAGTTGTCGGCTCTGTCCTTATTTTTCAAACACGTGGGGCAAAATCCCCCATGGTGCCTTTTACCAACAGACATACTTCACAGAAAACAAAAAGCAGACATGTTATCCACCATCCAACATTTTTACTGCCTTGCAGCTTTGCTCTACGACGAGCCCCAACCTTGTCAGAGCATGGTGTAATGTCACCTTGTGTCGTTATGTTTCGTCGTGCTCTGACCTTGTCAGGGCGCAGAGACTTCAGAATGGCTTCCAACAGTTAGCTTTGATCACTTCATTAAGATGGTGCTTGGCAGGCTTCCCTGCTTTAAAATTTTTATTTCCTCTTTGTAATTAATAAGTAGTTAGTGGGGGAAAACTTTGAGACTATGTAAATATTCTGTTTGTAAAAATTCCACCTACTAATTTTAGCATCCATTCATGATTCTTGTTTAAACAGATTGTTAATTATTATGATAGTTGCAAAATAGTCATTTTCTAACTCTATCGTTTCTTCAACATTCAATAGTTGGCTTTTTAAGGTAAAAGAGAACTTTCTCTTATTTTTATGTTTGTTTATTTATTGTCCATATAGACTTTAAGATTCATATTTCATTTGGTGAGCTATAATTCATTGCTTTCGTTACTGTACCAGCTTGGGTTCTATATTTACAACTCTCCCTTCAGTGGTAAGAAATCTGGTTCCCATTATGCTTAATATATTTATTCAATATATTTACTCAACCTTGGAATATCAGAAAGTAGTTTCAGAATTGCTACTCCATATCACTGGGGGAAAAATAGCACTAACTAGATTTTAATTTTTAATACTTAAAAACATGAAAAAGAGTTTAATAAATTATGTGGTAGAGGATACACATGCCTAAGAGAAGTCCTTCCCCACTGCAGAAGAATTAGAAACCATTTTTATATCATATAAAATTTTGGGATATTACATAAAATCACTGTCTCTTTGGGATATTACATAAAATCACTAATTCCACTGACCATTTGTAAAGAGTTTATTTTCAAGGCACACACCAGAGCAGTGAGTCCCAAGTATCCAAACACAGATCTTGGCAGAATCATTAGCTTGTTAAAAATACAGATTATACAGTCCAATATACAATCAAGTAAATCAGAATCTCTAGATGCACGGCCTGAGAATTTTATTTTGTTTAAGATACCCCAGTGATTCTAATGGACCTAGTCCAAGAATTGATATTTCTTAATCAGCACATTAGGCAATCAGTAAAAAGTACAGCGAAAACATTGTGCATTAAGTTGGAAAGCCTGGCAAAACTTCTATTATAATGTGCTGGTTTTTCAAACAATGATTTCAGGATCTTTGCCAAAGTCTCATTCTCTGTTTCCAAAAGGAACCTCAATAAACATTTAACCCAACCCCTTGAGACTAGAAGTTGTAGGGGAACAAAATCTGCCATCCCAAAATGTTTCTTTGGCATGTGGATTTTTTCTAGCTGAAAATGGTCAACGCCCAAAAGACTCAGGAAGAAACTTTGACCTTCCCCTAACTGCCTGAAGAATTTAGGTAGATGGCCTGTTCCTATAATAGAGCTATCACCAGAGATCGCTGCACAAAATACTGGCTAGGTGTGGCGGGGGGCGGGGGGGGGGGAAGTTCTTAGAGATCAGTCTACTCTGTGTTCTATGATCTCTGCAAAAGGCCCAGGAAACATTTGTCTATCAAGCGTTTGCTCTTCCATATCCATGTGAATCGCCTTCCTCCCCTTTGAAGTCCCAAACCACTACTTCCAATATCTTCTTTTGTCTTCAGCTGAAGACAAAAGGTATTTAAGGTGAGGACTTCAGCCATTTGGGTGAGTTACACAGTTTTCCTGGATTTCTCCCATGTATACACGTTACTAAACTTTTTTTGATTTTCTCCTGTTAGTCTTTCTCATGTCAATTTAATTCTTAGATCAGCTAGAAGAACGTTGAAGCGTAGAGGAAAATGTTTACCTCCCTGACAGAGGGAAGAGCTCAGTGATGCACAAGATGGGGCGTAGACCTGGCCTTCTTTGTATGGTGAACTGCCGTAGGGTCCCCAAGAAAAATACCTTTCAACAACTGCCTTTCTCACTTTCTTTGGTAAACTGACTGTGGTAGGCAGAATAGTGGCCCCCAATGATGTCCACTTTCTAATCTCCAGGACCCGTGAATATGTTACCTTACGTGGCAAAAGGGAGTTTGCAGATACGATTAAAGGTATGGGATTTGAGAGGCGGGGGAGATTATTCTGAATTTTCTGTGTGGGCCCAAGCTAATCACCAGAGAGCTTAAAAGCAGAGAACCTTTCCCTGCTGTGCACAGAGAAAGAGATGTTGTGATGGAGGAAGGATCAGAGAGTTATGTGGCTGGCTTTGAAGATGGAGGAGGAGGCCATGGACCAAGGATTGCAGACAGCCTTTAGAAACTGGAAAAGGCAAGGATTATTTCCTAGGGCCCCCAGAAGGCAAACAAGCCTGCTGACACCTTGATTTTAGCACAGTGAGATCTGTATCAGACTTCTAACCTACAGAACTATATAGTAATAAATCTGTCTGTTTTTAAAACTTGTGTTTAAATACACAAACATAAAAATTACTATTTTAGCCATTTTTTAGGCATATAGTTACGTGGCATTACGTACATTCACATTGTTGTGCAACCGTCACCATCATCCATCTCCAGAACTTTCTCATCTTCCCCAGTTGAAACTCTATACCCATTAAACATTAACCAACCCTCCATTAACCTCTTTCTCCCAGCCCCAGGCAACCTCCATTCCACTTTCTGTCTCCATGGGTTTGACTACTCTAGTGACCTCATCCTTTTGTGACTGGGTAATTTGATGTAGCATAATGTCTTCAAGGTTTGTCCATGTTGTAGAACATGTCAGAATTTCTTTCCTTTTTAAGGCTGAATAGTATGCCAGTGTCCACCTTTTAGCTGTTGTGAATAATGCTGCTCTGAACATGGGTGGAAAAATATCTGTTTGAGCTTCTGCTTTCAATTTTTTTGGGTTTAAACCCAGAAGCAGAATTGCTATATCTATGATAATTTTTTTTGAGGAACTGCCATACTGTTTTCCACATCATTTTAGATTCCCACCAGCAAAGTACAGGGGTTTCAATTTCTTCACATGCTTACCAACACTTGTTATTTTTTGTTTTTGTTTGTTTCTTTAGATAATAGCCATTCTATTGGGCTTGAAGTGGTGTCTCATGTGGTTTTGACTTGCATTTTCGAAATACTTAGTGATGTTGAGCATCTTTTCATGTGCTTATTGGCCATTTGTATCCTCTTTGGAAAATTGTCTATTCAAGTCCTTCAGCCATTTTTTAATTGAGTTGTTTTTTCTTTCTATTTTTTTTGCGATACGCGGGCCTCTCACTGTTGTGGCCTCTCCTGTTGCGGAGCACAGACTCCGGACGCGCAGGCTCAGCGGCCATGGCTCACGGGCCCAGCCGTTCCGCGACATGTGGGATCTTCCCGGACCGGGGCACGAATCCGTGTCCCCTGCATCGGCAGGCGGACTCTCAACCACTGCGCCACCAGGGAAGCCCTTTTCTTTCTTTTTGAGTTGTAGGAATCCTTTATATATTCTGGATATTAATCCCTTTTCAGATTTATGACTTGCAAATATTTTCCTCCATTTTGTGAGTTGCCTCTTTGTTGATATTGTCACAGAAGTTTTAAATTCTGATAAAATCCAGTTACTCTTTTTATTTTCTTTTGCAGCAAGCACTTTGGCTGTCATATTCAAGAAATCACTGCCAAGTCCAAAGTCATGAGACTGCCCCCCTTTGTTTTCTTCTAAGAGTTTTATAGTTTTAGCCCTTATTTTAGATCTTTGATCCATACTGAGTTAACTTTTTGTGTGTGGTGTAAGATAAGTGTTGACCTTCATTTTTCTGTATGTGGATATCCAGCTTTCCCAGTACCATTTGTTGAAAAGATTGCCCTTTCCCTATTGAAAGGTTTGACACCATTGCCAAAAATCATTTGACCATGTATATGGAATTCATTTCTGACTCTTTATTCTATTGCATTGGTCTGTATATCTGTCTTTACACCAGTATCACACTGTTTGATTACCATGGCTTTGAAATCAGGAAATGTGAGATTTCCAACTTTGCTCTTTTTTAAAAAGATTATTTTGGCATTTTGGTGTACTTTGAGATTCCATATGAATTTTAGGAGAGAGTTTTCTTTTTCTTCAGAAATATCGTTGGGATTCAGATAGGGATTGCATTGACTCTGTAAATCCCTTTTGGTAGAATTGACATCTTAACAATATTAAGTCTTCTAATCCATGGACGTAGAATGTCTTTCCATTACATGTGTGCACTTTTTTTTTTCTTTTTTTCTTTTTTTTTTTAAACTGGACAGCTACATGTAAAAGAATGACATGTGTGCACTTTTAAGACACTAAATTTGTGGTAATTTTTTCAGCAGCAATAGGAGACTAACACACTGACCAAATAAGTAAATCCATATTCAGTATGTCTAGTGGTTTAATTGATTTTTAAAAATCACTTAAAGATGGAAAGTATTAGGTGTTAATCATCAATGTCTGTGGCTTCCCACCCATCTCCTTTTACCATGAGCCCATCTTCTTTTCTAGCTGCTGGAAACCCCTCTGCCATCACAGGTGGAGAGAAGTCCACCTATTCCATTGATCCCCTCAGGCTTCAGAGCTGATCCAAGATCATTCAGCCACAGCTGACCTGGTCCGGATGAGGAGAATTGCCCAACCAATTTAAAGAATTGTGAAAATTATACATGTTTATTGCTTTAAGCCACTAAAGTTTTATGTGGTTTTTTAGGCAGTAACAGTTAACTGATATTCCTCTCTTCAAAGAGGCCCCCTGAATTAAAGGTCTCTGGGTCTTAGAATCAGTGTGCCCTATTACTCTGCTTTGTTTCCTTCAAAGCTCTTGTCTCTGTCTGAAAGTTTACCTTTAATTTATATCTTTAGTTATTTTATTTATGCATTACATAGGATAGGAACTCCACACAAGCAGGGATCTCATGCACTGCGATGCCTCCAGCACCTAGAAGAGTTCCCAACACTTAGCAGGTGCTCAGTTAATGGTTGTTTAATAAATGTCTGAATTAATAAAATGTGTTCTACCTCTTTCCAAATAGCTTCCATTTAATTAGCTAAAATCTAAGTATATAATAAATTGCATTATTAAACCAATGAATGATTCTTATAATCAATAAAATTTACCCCTAGATTTTTGCAGTTGGTTTACGCTATTGTTGACCTTCAATATGCTTCCAATTTATGCTTTTCTCATGACTTTATGAACAAATTGACTGAAGTTTGGGAAAAACTGTATCAGGAGTTGCTTGTCAGTTATAATTTTAAACTAGAAATATAATTATTACTTACTAATACTTGAGATGATCTTGTCATTCGTTTAGTTTTATAGATTCAACCTTGGAGTTCCCTTCCCTAAAAGTTATTCCTGCACTTTAAAATGTTGCCAATAGTTGGTGCACTTGACCCACAATCCATTAGTCTGAATTGGCAGCAAGAAGCTATTGCATATATATTTTTTAAAATTTCGCCTTTGTTGAAGTAAAACTGACATATAAAATTGTAAGATACTTAAAGTGTACATCATGGTGATTCTATATACTTTTACATAGTGAAAGGATTCCCCCCCATCTAGTCAATTAATATATCCATCACCTAACATAATTATCTTTTTGTGTGTGTGCATGTGTGACAGCATTTAAGTTCTACTCTCTTTGCAGTCTTTACTTATACAGTACAGTGCTAACTGTAGTCACCAGGTTTTACTTTATATCCTTAGACTTCATTCATTTTATGCTGAAAGTCTGTACCCTTTTACCAACTTCTCCCTATTTCCCCCATCCCCAGCTCCTGGAAACTACATTTCTACTCTCTATTTTTATGAGTTTGACTTTTTTTTCTTTTCTTTTTTTTTTTTTAGATTCCATGTATAAGTGATACCATGTGGTGTCTGTCTTTCTCTTTCTTGCACATTGGTTTACACTCCTGGCAGTTCTCAGAGCTTAGTGCCAGCTGCTCCCTCTGCAGATTCAGTCAAAGCAGTTTGCTTCCTAGTTCTGTATTCTGTGATCTTGTTCCTGATTCCAGCTATCCAGACCTTGGGGTTTGGAGAGTTACTAACATTTGGACTTTGGGAAAGGGAGCCCTTTCTTTATTATTTATTTATTTATTTAATAAATTTATTTATTTATTTTTATTCGTTTATTTTTGGCTGCACTGGGTCTTCGTTGTTGCATGCGGGCTTTCTCTAGTTGTGGTGAGCGGGGGCTACTCTTCACTGTGGTGCGTGGGCTTCTCATTGTGGTGGCTTCTCTTGTTGCGGAGCATGGGCTCTAGGCACGTGGGCTTCAGTAGCTGCAGCACGCAGGCTCAGTAGTTGTCGCTCATGGGCTCTAGAGTGCAGGCTCAGTAGTTGTGGCACATGGGCTTAGTTGCTCCGCGGCATGTGGGATCTCCCAAGAGCAGGGCTTGAACCCATGTCACCTGCATTGACGGGCAGATTCTTAACCACTGCGCCACCAGGGAAGCCCGGGAGCCCTTTCTTTAAAAAAGTAGATGCAGACCTACTAGAGAATGGACTTGAGGATATGGGGAGGGGGAAGGGTAAGCTGGGACAAAGTGAGAGTGGCATGGACATATATACACTACCAAATGTAAAATAGCTAGCTAGTGGGAAGCAGCCGCATAGCACAAGGAGATCAGCTCAGTGCTTTGTGGCCACCTTAGAGGGGTGGGATAGGGAGGGTGGGAGGGAGGGAGATGCAAGAGGGAAGAGATATGGGGATATGTGTATATGTATAACTGATTCACTTTGTTTTAAAGCAGAAACTAACACACCATTGTAAAGCAATTATACTCCAATAAAGATGTTTTTTAAAAAATCATGTTGTTATTAATTTATTCCTCAAGAACAAGTGCTGGGAATCTAGAAGTGAGCAAAATAGACAAAAATCCTGCTCTCATGGAATTTGCCTTTCAGGGGCAAGAAGGACAGCAGACAAAGCCAAAACCAATCTTATCTATGCTTGATAGTAGTAAGTGCCAAGGAGGGGAAGAACAGCGGGGAAGGGGAATATAAGTGATGAGGGTTGGGTGGCCATGGAAGGCCTCACTGAAGAGGGGACTTTTGTATAAAGACATGTGGCACTTAGTGGTGAACCATGTGGCTTTCAGGCAGAGGGACCATCCCTCAAGGCTGTGAGGCTGGAGGAGCCTGGAGTGTTGGAGGAACAGCTGGAGGGCAGTGGAGCAATAGACGTGTGGGTTTGCAGAGAGCATTTGTCTAAGAGGGGGCTGGGGGGGTGGGCAGATCATGCAGGGTCTTGTAACCAGTGAGGACTTCATATTTACTCCATTCAGACTCTAGCCTGCACCCTATATCGCCTGGATGTCAGGACTTTCCCTTCCCACCTGAGGTCTCCTCTGAGCCTCAGAGCTGCCTGTGCCTGAGGGACCTGTTACTTCTGAAGCTGTCAGAAATTACCTTCTTCCACCTCCTGGTCTTGGACTAATGAGGGCGTCCAAATATGAGTCCCTGGCTAGTAGACCCATGGATGACTAGTTAGGAGTAATCAGTGTCGTATTTGGCATTATGCACCACTTACTGGTTGTGGGACCTTGGTCAGATCACGTTCTTTGATGAACCTCAGTGTCTTCATCCAAAAAATGGAAATAGTAACAGAATATACAACACTGGTGTGAAGAACAAATAAAATAACATCATATTAGGCATATAATGCAGGCTGAATAAATGTTAGTTTTGTTATAAAATTTGATTCTTTATGTATTCAAATCTATGAGTTTTCTCCTCTTTGGTTTCTGGTTTTGTTGTATGCTTGTAATTAGTCATTCCAGTCTAAGATGTATATATATTTATCTTATTATATATACATAATTTTTCTATATGTAATTTATATATTTTTTTTTCTCTTGGTATGCTTTTTAATAGTTTGCTTTGAAATTTAAAGCCTACTATAGGAATGCTTCTATGGCATAAAAGTATATCAATCTAAGTTCATTTCTGAGTGCACGATTGGTCAGTTGTTGCTCTATTTAATAATTTATCTTTTGCCTCCTGACTAGGAACATCACTTTTATCATGTAAGTTCGTACATATTCTTCCATCTGTACTTTCCATTCTTTTCTTGTACTGTTGGTTTACTCTTTTACCAAAGCCACATTTTTCTGATTATAGCAGATTTGTCATGTTTTAATGTGTGGAATGTCAAGTCTTGATCCCCCATTCTTTTTATGTTTCCGAATGTTTTCCTGCTATTCTGAGACCTTTATCTTTTCAATTGAACTTCATGATGACTTTAAAATGTCTTTAATAAATCAGTGTATTATATTTCTCAGTTGATCTGGACATGACTAACACCTTTGCAATATTTAGTCTTTTTAAAAAGGAACAAGGCAAGTCACTTTATCAATTAAAAATTTCCCCACACATAGACTTTTATAGTGTTTGACAAATACTAGATTCTATAAATTCTTAACTAATTCCTGGATATTTTATATTTTTTTGGTTGCTGTTGTATTAGGGGTTTTTTTGAGTACATTAACACTGAATGAATCCCACAGTTTTCAGAACTCTTCCTCTGTCTTCAACGTGTCTAGTGTTCCCCAGTCCAGACAAGTGACTTCTCTCCAGAGAAGGAAAGTCTGGAGCTGCAAAGGGAAGGCTAGTTCCCCAGCTGAGTGGAAACTGCCAGGGGCTCTCCAGATCAAATTACCTCAGAGTCTTTCCGTTTCCAAGGCCACCTTTATCCTCATCATATTCTATAATGCAAATCAGGTTGCTTCTCAGCTTTCCCCACTGCTGGTTCAAGATTCTACATTTTTCGTTTGCTAAATCACAGTCCTTACCACAGCTTCCTCTGCTTTATAGCCTCCAAATTTTGTCTCACTTCCAATTTGCTTTATCCTTGTGGTTTGTGGATTATAAAGCATTGCCCCCCAATTTACTGTCACTTAAGTAGGATTATAGGAGCAAGCTGTTATAAAAGCATCCATTCAAATTACTTTCTCCTAAAACCAGCAAAATATTTGCATGTAATTAGGAAGGAGAGAACTTTCTATCAATCTCACTAATATGCTGCAACTTCTCTGGGTTTTCTCCAGTATGTGTGCTTCTGACTGTAAATTTACAAATTTAAAACTTACCTCCTATTTTATTAATAGGTAAACAATTAGGAATGCATGCCAAATTAAATGTTTTTTTTTACATCTCTAGAGATTACATATCTTTTTTCTTTCAATCTAACAATGTTTATCATGTATGTTTGTGCATGTATGTCTATATATTTATAACTACTGAACCATCAACTACATTTGTGAAATAAACCTTACAGGATATTTATAATATTGAACTTAAAAAAAAAACAGCTTTACTGAGGTATCATTGACATACAATGAACTGCACATATTTAAAAGTGTACAATTTGACAAGCTTTGACATAAGTATATATTCATGAAACCGTTACCACTGGTATTATACTTTTGATGCTTAAATTAATTTGCCAGTGTATTGTTTAGGATTTAAGAACATCTTTAGAATTGCAGTGAGCCCATTTTCCTTTTTTTGTGCTTTCATAGGTTTTGGTATCAATGAAATGAGTGTAATCAATCAAATTTATGATTTACATATAAAATGTGGCAAACTCGAGTAACTTAATCTAGTATGAGCTCTGAATGCCAAGACCTAGTTTCACATTTCTTTCAGGTTCCCAGTTGTTTGAACTTTAGCAGGATACATAATGTCTCTAAGCCTTAATTCATTCATCCATATAATAGTGATAATATAGTACCTGAACTAGTAGGGTTATGTGAAGATTAAATGTGATAATTGTAAGGTGCTAGGAAAATAGAGCTAATTAAAATGTATATTGATGTTATAACTGCCAGTATTATTTGATTTAGCATTATCTTCTCCATTTTATTATATTCTTTACTTTCATTTTAATCTTTAGCTGCTATTGTTGTTGTATTGAGAGAATTTTATGTTGCACTGCTACCTCAGTTACTTGCATTTTTTTTTTAACTTTTGTTCTGTTTTTATTACTTATTATTACTTACAATACATGCAAAATAACATAAGTGAAACATAAAAATAGTAATAACAATAAAATGAATTTCAATGCATATGCCACCCACCTTAAAAACCATCACTAGTACCTTTGACGCTGACTATGTGCTTTTCCCAATTTCCATTCCTTCACCTCCAAAACTTCTCCAGAAGTAACCACCATCCTGAATTTTGTTCTTCCCTTGCATTTCTTTTTTTTTTTTTTTTCTGGAATAAATCTTTTATTT
>RJWK010031291.1:0-24286 GCA_004363435.1 Platanista minor | reverse complement strand
GTGCACTAGCCCCCTGCAGGCTGTGTTCACGCCGCCAACCCGAGTCCTCTCCCTGCGCTTCTACAGAAGCCCGAGCGGAGCAGACAAGCCTCTCGGGCTGGTGAGTGTCTGTCGGCGCCAATCCTCCGTGCGCGAATCTCTCCGCTTTGCCCTCCGCGCCCCTGTTGCTGTGCTCTCCTCCTTGGCTCCGAAGCTTCCCCCCTCCGCCACCCGCAGTCTCCGCCCGCGAAGGGGCTTCTCAGTGTGTGGAAACCTTTCCTGCTTCTCAGCTCCCTCCCACTGGTGCCGGTCCCGTCCCTATCCCTCTGTCTCTGTTTTTTTCTTCTTTCGTTTGCCCTACCCAGGTATGTGGCGAGTTTCTTGCCTTTTGGGAGGTCTGAGGTCTTCTGCCTGCGTTCAGTAGGTTTTCTGCAGGAGTTGGTCCACGTGTAGATGTATTTCTTGTGTATCTGTGGGGAGGAAGGTAATCTCCGCATTTTACTCTTCCGCCATCTTGTCTCTAATCCCAGACCTAGTGTTTTGAATAGTGGCCAAGAGAGCAAGCTTTGGTGCCAGGTTGCCGGGGTCTAATTCCTAGCTTCCCCCACTTACCACCATAAAAATAAAATCAGTGTGCTATCTTGGATAGGTTATCTCACATCTGTGAGCCTCAGTTTTCTCATCTATAAAATGGGGATAAAAAAGTTACCTACTTCTGGGAGCTGAGGGGTTTATGAAATGAATTCATACGTGTTAAGAACTGAGAACAGTTTTGGACACCTAGTAAGCATTCCGTGTATGTTAGATACTATTATTTGAATCTTCCCTACCAGGTGCCAGCTGTGAAACCTCGTGCACGTGATTTAGTCTAAGTTCCAGCTTCAACACTTACTTCCTTGTTCCCCTGCAGCCGCACATTCATTCCCATGAGCAAACAGGAGTGGTTAACAGACAAGCCTTGTCCTCTAGGCTCAGAATGTTTTCTATTGGTTGGGCCGTGACCCAGATAATGACTACTCACCTGTATTTAGTAACTTGTGTCATTCAGTCTCTTTTCTCCCTGAAGGATTTGTCAGGAGCTACACTTATATAGTTAATTCCTTTTGCCTCCTTCTGTCTCAAACTTTTGGTCAAGATTTCATGCCTGTTTTTTGGGTTTTTTTGAATGCCGAGTTTTGTGATTTCCAAATGCAAAGCCGAGGCCATCTCAAGAATGGGGTTAATCATAGGATTACAGGAGATATTGCAGGCAGCCTGGATGAATGGCGTTGGCAACTATCAGAGCTTCAAACAGGGAGCCATCCTGGGCTCCTTCCTTTCCTTCACCTCCAACATCCAGCTGGTCACTAAGTTCCATCAATTTGGACTTTTAAACATTTATAATTTTTTAAGACAATTTTTAAGAGCAGCAAAATTGAGAGGAAAGTACAAAGAGTTCCCATTTCCCCTCTACCCACTCTTCATTATTAATGTCTCCCTCCAGAGTGGTGCATTTGTTACAATTGATGGACCTACATTGGCACACTGTAATCACCTAAAGTTCACTCTTGATGTTGTACCTTCTATGGACTTGGACAGATGTAGAATGACATGTATCCATCACTATGGTATCATTCAGAGAATTTTTACTGCCCTAAAAATCCTTGGTGCTCCACCTATTCATCCCTCCCCCAACCCAAGTCTGACTTTTGAATGCCTCCTGAATATGCCTCTCTCTGCCATCTTCACCACCATCTGTCTAGCTCAGACCACCTGTATCTCTCATCCCATCACTGCAAAAGTCCCCAGAGACTGATGGCTCTGTCTCCAACGGGGCTTCCCTTGTGTAATGCATCCTGCCTCTGTGGTGGCCAATGTGACCTTTCCAAAACAGAAACCTGACTCTGTCCTTCCCCTACTTAAAACTGTCTCATTTCTCCTCATAGCCTCAGAGAATGCCCTGACTTCAATGAGGAGGACCATCACTCCCCACCTTTCACATTGAAAATGTTTCTAAACACCTCCCTGCACCTCAGCCCATGACAAAGATTGTACTTTTAGTCACTGTCAAAAGGGAAAATGCATAATGCCCAAACATACCAGGACCATTAAGTGCCTGAATTATAAAAATCATGGCAATATTTATTTACATTTAAAAATAGTAGCATATGTATTTACAGTCTTTATTCATTCAACAGGCAATATTTGGTGCACATAAGAATTTGAGAGCTCCTTCCACATAACTTTATGATTCTCCCAAAAGTTCTCGGGGCTCACAGGATAAAAAATAGTTGGCCTAGAACTTAAACTCTAAGCTCTTGTTCCCTCTAGCTCTCCTAAAAGGCTTTTGTGCACACTGTCTTCCCATGTACAGACAAGCTCCAGTTGTGGAAATCTCTTTGTTTCTTCAGGGCACCCCAGAACCTTCCACGCCTTCTCAGAGGGCCTCTGCCTCCAATCTTCTCTCTGGCAAATCCCTACGCCTTTTAACCCCATCTCAAATGTCATCTCCTCTGACATTTTGCTACTTTTCCCTCTGTACAAAACTCAATTAACACCAAGCTTAGTGTGTTGGAATTATATGTTGATATATCTTTTTCTCCCTTTATAAACTTTTTATGGGAAGATACCTTGCCTGCTTCATCATCTTTGCACCTCATCCACTGACACAGCTCCTATAATTGGTAGGTGCTTGATAAATGTTGGACTAATGAGTGGAGGAAGGAACAGTCTCTAAAGAGGTTTGATCTCATTGGTGCAGATGTGCTAATGGGAGAGAGCCAACAGGTTGTCCAAGGTAAAGGATGTGCATTTTGATACAGCCCTGGAGGAGTAATAGATGTTGGGTCTCTCATGCCATCCAGGAGGATGGATGGCACATGGCGCCTTTGTATCAGAGGTGATTTTCTGATTGTGGCTTTAGGAAGGAACCTAGTGGACTGCTCCTCATCTTATGGAGAATTTGCCCCTGAGATCCCAGCTGCCTCAGGATAAAATGAACACATGCTGGTAGCCAGCACCTTCACTGTCCATTACTTCCACTAGAACGAGTCCCCATGTGACAGGGATCTAACCTGTGTAGGATCTAATCTATTGTCTAACATCCTGGTATTCAGAGGAGATACTTGATGGAGAAAAGAGGCAGATGATATTAACAATATCCATGGATGATGGAAATGGCAGGGTGAAGGCTGTTTCCCCAGCCAGCTACAGAACTGCCTGCCACCCCAAAATTCAACTCCAACCTGGAAGCAGGATGGTAAGATCTATTCTGCTCAGGGTCCATAGATTCAGGGGTCTCAAGGGTCAAGAGGTTTGGGTTCAAGTTCCAGTTCTGCCATTGAAATGCTATGGGATTTTTAAATTTTATATTCACAAATATTATATTCATACAAAAGAATAATTATAATGCATGTTTCCAAAGGAGAAGAATAAAAATCTATGTTACCATCATTCAGCATAAGTAGAATATTGCCAGCACCTCTAACTTTTTCTTCATGCCTTACTGCAAACCCATATTCCTTCCTAACCCTCCCAGAGGTAACCAGTTTATTGCATTTTATGTTTGTCGTTCTCTTGCTTTTCTTTATAGTTCTCCCACATACATAAGCACGTAGATGATATATATGTTTATGCACTTTAAATATGGACTCCAATCTGTTCTTTTTTCTTCAGTCGATGTTGTTCATTCATGTTGATGCTTTTAATAGTTATTCATTCGTACTGATGTATGAATATACTACAGTTTTCCTGAAGTTGGGTCTTTGGGATGTTCCTAATTAATAGCTATTATGAATAAAGCTACTGTGAACATTTAAGTATCAGTCTTTGTACAGGCAAATGTATTCAGGTCTCTTAGATAAATATGTAGAAGTGGAATTGCTAAGTTTATGGAAAATATAGGTTTAACATTATAAGAATCTTCCAAACTCTTTTCCAAAATGGTTGTACCATTTTACATTCCCACCAGGAATCTATGAGAGTTCTGTTGTTGCATTTCCTTGACAGCACTTAGCATTATCAGTCTTGTTAGTTTTAGCCATTCTAATGGATGTCTAGAGGTATCTCATTGTGATTTTCATTTTTATTTTCCTGATGATTAATGACATTCAGCATCTTTTATGTACTTATTTTTCATTCATATATCCTCTTTGGAGAAGTGTCTGTTCAAATCATTTGCCCATTTTTTATTGTTTGTCTTTCTATTATTGAGTTGTAAGAATTCTTTATATACTCTACATACAAAGCCTTTGTCAGATACATACATGTGAATATTTTCTTTTTGTCTGATACTTGCTTTTAACTTTTTAATAACATCTTTGGAAGATCAGAGATTTTTAATATTTATGCAGAACCACTTGCCAATTTTGTTTTTATAGTTTGAATCTTTTGTGTCCTAAAAAATCTTTGCCATCCTTTAGATCATAAAGATTTTCCTCTAAAATTTTTATAGTTTTAGTTTTTATGTTTAGATATATGATCTTTTTCAAGAAAATATTTGTGGGTGGGGTAAGGTAATGGTCAAGGTTCATTTTTTTTTTCTGTATGGCTATCCAATTGTACTAGCACCGTATGTTAAAAAGACTACCCTTTCACCATAGAATTACCTTGGCGTCTATGAAAGAATAACGCCCCTGCCCCCAAAAGAAGTTCATGTCCTAACCTAAGAATATGTTAGGTGAATATGTTGCTAATAGAGTGACCTTAAAATAGGGAGATTATCCAAGATTGCTTGAGTTGACTCAATGTAATCACAGAGGTCCTTAAAAATGGAAGAAGGAAGCCGAATAGAAGTTAGAGGCATGAAATGTGAAAAGTACTTGACCCACCATTGCTAAATTTGAAGATAGAGGAAGGGGCCACAACCCAAAGATTGAGGGCAGCCTCTAGTAGCTGGAAAAGGTAAGGAAACATTCTCCTCTAGATCTTCTAGAAGGAACAGAGCCTTGCTGACACGGTGACTTTTGCCCAGTGGGACCTGTGCTGGATTGCTAATTTACAGAACTGTAAAATAAATTCATATTGTTTTAAGCCACCAAGTTGGTGGTAATTTGTTACAGCAGCAATGAAAAATTAATACAGTGCTATCAATTGACCATATATATGTGGATCTATTGCCGTACTATTCCACTGATCAATACATTTACCTGTCTTGCTTACTGTACCTTTATATTCAGCTTTATATCAAATCTTGAAATCAGACAGTGTAAAAGTCCTCCATTTGTTCTTCTTTTTTAAAATAGTCTTTGTTATTCCAGTTCCTTTGCATTTTCATATAAATTTTAGAATCCCCTTTTCAATTTCTGTATAAAAGCCTACAAGGGTTTTGATTGGGATTGTATTGAATCTACAGATCAGTTTGGGGAAAACTGACAAACATCATAACAATATTGAGAACTGATCCATGAACATGATGTATCTTTTCATTGTTTAGTCTTTTTCACTTTCTGTCTTTGTTTTGTAGTTTTTAGTGCATAGGTCTGAATATATTTTATTAAATTTAACCCTAAGTATTTCATGTTTTGTAATATGACTGTAAATGGCATGGTTTGCTTATTCCAATTTCCAATTGAAAGCTGGTAGTATATATAAGTACAATATATTTTGTGTATTGACCTTGCTAAACTTGCTTATTAGTACTGGTGACATTTTTGGGTACATTGCTTAGAATTTTCTATTTAGAGCCTTTTAAAATCCTCTTCTTGTCACTTTCTACTGCCTAGGACTGCTGGTACAATGTTGGACAGAAATGGTGATAATAGACTTCTTTGTCTTTTTCCCAATTTAGGAGGTAAAGCATTTAGTCTTTCACTACTAAGTTTGATTTAGGGTTTTTTTTTTTTTTCTGTAGGGTATTTTTTTTGCAGATGTCCTTTTTCAGGTTGAGAAAATTCCTTTTTATTCCTAGTTTGCTGAGAGATTGTATCATGAGTCGGTCTTGAAGATTTCTAATGCTTTTTTGTATCTATTGAGGTGATAGTACGGTTTCTCTTTTATTCTGTTAATATGCTGAATTACATTGATTGATTTTTTTAATGTTAACCAATACTGCCTTCCTGGAATGAACCCCAATTAGTCAAGATGTATTCTCTTTTTATATATTGCAGGATTAAATTTGCTAATGTTTTGTTAAGGATTTTGTGTCTATGTTCACAAAGGATATTAGCTTATAGTTTGCTTTTCTTGTAATATCTTTGTCTAGCTTTGGTTCATGATAATTCCAGACTCATAACATTATTTGGAAAGTGTTTCCTCCTATTCTATTTTCTGAAAGGTCTTGTGTATAACTAGTATTATTTTTCCCTTAAATATTTTATAGAACTCAAAGTCATCTGGACCATGTGTTTTCTTTGGAGGAAGACTTTAAAGGTTCAGTTTCACTAATAGGTATAAGACTATTCAGATTCCTTGCTTCTTTTTAAGTGAGCTATAGTATATTTTGTCTTTCAAGGAATTAGCCTATTTTACCTAAAGTATTGAATTTGTTAGCATAAAGTTGATAACAATATTCCCTACATAATATGTAGTGGTGGTCCCTCTTTCATCCCTGATATTGGTAATTTGTACCTTCTTTATTTCTTGATCAATCTCACTATGGTTTTATCAACAATTATATTGTTGATTTTACTATCTTCTCAATTTTCAGTCTACTTCCTATTTTATTAATTTCTGTTCTTAATTATTTCTTTCCTTCTACTCACTTTGTTCTTAATGTGTTATTCTTTATTATTTTCTGAAGACAAAAGCTTAGAAAACTGATTTTAGACTTTTCTTCTTTTCTAATGTAAGCATATAAATTATACATTTTTCTTGAAGCACTCTTTTAGCTTCATTTCACAAATTTTGATATGTTTTGTTTTTGTTTTCATTCAACTTAAAATATTTTCTAATTTCTCTTGTGATTTCCTCTTTGATATGGATTATTTAGAAATGTTGCTTCAATTTTCAAATATCTACAGATTTTCCAGGTATATTTTTACTACTAACTTGTCATTTAATTCCCTGTATTCAGAGAACATCCTCTATATGACTTCAATTCTTTTAAATTTGTTAGGATTTGTTTTATCGTCTAGCACATGGTTAAAACTTGGTGAAAGATCCATGTACACTTGAAAGAATGTGTGGTCTGCTGTTGTTGGAAAGAATGTTCTATAAATGTCAATTATCTCCAGTTTTTTGATAGTATTGTCCAAGTATTCTATATCCTTCTGCTTTTCTATTTGTTCTATCAGTTACTGAGAAAATAATTGATACTTTCTCAATCACCAAATATAATTGTGGATTTGTCTATTTCTCCTTTCCGTTCTGTCAGTTTTTGTTTCATGTATTTTGAAGCTCTGTTACTGTGTGCATGCACATTTAAAATTGCTATGGCTCCTTGATTAATGTTCCCTTTATCTTTGTGAAATGATGCTTTTTATTTTGTAATAATTTGTGTGTGTGCCTACTTTGATATCAGTATAGTTACTTCAAGTTTCATGTTTAGTATTTACATGGTATATCTTTTTCTGTCATTTTATTTTTAACCTACTTGTGTTTTTATATTTAAATTGTGTTTCTTATAGACAGCAGATAATAGGGCCTTGCTTTTTATTTAAAAAAATTTTTCGTTTCTAAACACCAGTTTGTTGATGTATGCTTGACATTAAAAATGCCATACATCGGGCTTCCCTGGTGGTGCAGTGGTTGAGAATCTGCCTGCCAATGCAGGAAACATGGGTTCGAGCCCTGGTCTGGGAAGATCCCACATGCTGCGGAGCAACTAGGCCCGTGAGCCACAACTACTGAACCTGCGTGTCTGGAGCCTGTGCTCCACAACAAGAGAGGCCACGACAGTGAGAGGCCTGCACACCGCGATGAAGAGTGGCCCCCGCTCGCCGCAACTAGAGAAAGCCCTCGCACAGAAACGAAGACCCAACACAGCCAAAAATAAATAAATAAATATTTTTTTGTAAAAAGCCATACATATTTAATATATACAGCTTGATGAGTTTAGAGATAAGTATATATTTGTGAAACCGTCACTACAGTCTATGCCATAAACATATCCATCACCTCCAAAAGTTTCCTCTCTATTTATTATTATTTTCTTTTTGTGATAAGAACACGTCTACCCTCTTAGCAAAATTTCAAGTATTAATTAATAATTATTGTTAACTATAGGCACTATGTTGTACAGTAGACTTCTAGGACTTATTAATCTTGCATAACTGAAACTGTACCCTCTGACTAGTACCTCCCTGTTTCCCTTCTCTCCAGCCAAGCCATCCACCATTCCACTTTTGGCTTCTATGAGTTTGACTATTTTAGAGTTCTCATATAAGTGGCATCATGTATTATTTGTCCTTCTGTATCTGGCTTATTTCACTTGGCATAATGCCCTCCATCCATGTTGGAAAATGGCAGGATTTTCTTCTTTTTTAAAGGCTGAATAATATTCCATTGTATGTATATATCATTTTTTTATCCATTTGTTTGTCAATAAACATTTAGATTGCTTCCAAATCTTGATTATTGTGAATAATGCTGCAAGGAACATGGGAGCGCAGAGATAGCTCTTTGAGATCCTGATTCCAATTCCTTTGTTGTTGTTTTTTAAATTTTTATTTGATATTGAAGCAAAGTTGATTAACAATGCTGTGTTAGTTTCAGGTGTACAGCAAAGTGATTCAGTTATACATATACATGTATCTATCTTTTTTTCAAATTCTTTTCCCATTAGGTTATTACAGAGTATTGAGCAGAGTTCCCTGTGCTGTACAGTAGGTCCTTATTGGTTATCTAATTTAAATATAGTAGTGTGTACATGTCAATCCCAAACTCCCAGTCTTTCCCTCTCCCCACAACCCTTCTCCCTCAGTAACCATAAGTTTGTTCTCTAAGTCAGTGAGTCTGTTTTGTAAATAAGTTCTTTTGTATCATTTTTTTTTTAGATTCTGAATGCTAGTGATATCATATGATATTTGTCTTTCTTTGTTTGACTTACTTCATTTAGTATGATAATCTCTAGGTTCATCCATGTTGCTGCAAATGGCATTATTTCATTCTTTTTAATGACTGTAATAGTCCATTGTATATATATTCCTTTGGATATATACCCAGAAGTGGGCTTGCTAGATCGTATGGTACTTCTATTTTTAATTTTTTGAGAAGCCTCCATACTGTTTTCCACAGTGGCTGCACCAATTTATGTTTCCATCAGCCATGTCCAAGCATTCCCTTTACATTCTCACCAACACATTATTATTATTATTTTTGATAATAGCCATCCTAACAGTAACAGGTATAAGATGATATCTCATTGTAGTTTTCATTTGCATTCTCCTGATGATTAGCAATTTTGAGTGTACTTTTACATGTACCTGTCTTCTTTAGAGAAATGTCTCTTTAGTTCCTTTGCTGATTTTCAAATTGGGTTATTTGTTTTTTTTCTATTTAGTTGTAGCAGTTCCTTATATATTTTGAATATTAATAATTTATCAGATATATGGTTTGCAAATATTTTCTCCATTCTGCAGTTTGCCTTTTCATTTTGTCAATTGTTTCCATTGCTGTAAAGACGTTTTTTAGTTTGATATAGTCCCACTTGTCTATTTTTGCTATTTTTGCTTTTGTTGCCTACACTTTTGGTGTAATATCCAAGAAATCGTTGGCAAGACCAATGTCAAGAAGACTTTTTGCTATGTTTTCTTCTATAAGTCTTATGGTTTCAGGTTTACATTTAAGTGTTTAATCCATTTTGAATTGATTTTTGTGTTTGGTGTAAGACGAGGGTCAAATTTTATTCTTTTGCATGTGGCTATCCAGTTTTCCCAATACTATTTCTTGGAAAAACTGTTCTTTCCCCAGTGTGTGTTCTTGGCACCCTTGTACATGTATGGGTTTATTTCTGGGTTCACTATTGTGTTTGTTCATCTACATGACTGTTTTTTACTGTCAGTACCATAGTGTTTTGATTACTGTAGGTTTGCAATATATTTTGAAATCAAGAAATGTGATGCTTCCAACTTTGTTCTTCTTGCTCAAAATTGCTTTGGCTACTCAGCGTCTTTTGTGATTCCATACGAATTTTAGAATTGTTTTTTTTCTATTGCTGTAAAAAAATGCCATTAGGATTTTGATAGAGATTGCAATGAACCTGTTGATAACTTCAGATAGTACAAATATTTTAACAGTACTAATTCTCCCAATTCATGAACATACTGGAACATCTTTCCATTCATTTGTGTCTGCTTTATTTTCTTTCATCATTGTTTTAAAGATTTATTTTCTTCCAGTTTTATGGAGATATAATTGACATACAGCACTGTATAAATTTAAGGTGTATAGCATAATGATTTGACTTACATACATCATGAAATGATCATCACAATAAGTTTAGTGAACATCCATCATCTCACATAGATCCAAAATTAAAGAAATAGAAGAAAAAAAATTCCTTGTGATGAGAACTCTTAGGATTTACTCTCTTTGCAACTTTCATATATAACATACAGCAGTGTTAACTATATTTATCATGTTGTACATTATATCCCTAGTACTTATTTATCTTATAACTGGAAGTTTGTACCTTTTGACTACCTTATCCAATTCTCCCTCCCTTAACCGCCATCACCAGTAACCAAAAATCTGATCCTTTTTCTATGAGTCTGTTTGTTTTTGAAGTATAATTGACCTACAACCATATGTTAGTTACTGGTGCACAACATAGTGATTTGGTATTTCTATACATTTCAAAATGATCACCACAATAAGTCTAGTTACCACAGGTCACCATACAAAGATATTACATAGTTACTGACTATATTCCCCACACTGTATACTTCACACCCATGGCTCATTTATTTTGCAACTGGAAGTTCATACCTCTTAATCTCCCTCATCTATTTCCTTCCTCTCCCCACATACCTCCCTACTGGCAATGACATGTTTTGTCCTCTGTGTCTATAACTCTGTTTCTGTTTTGTTATGTTTATTCATTTGTTTCATTTTTTAATATCACATATAAGTGAAATCATGAAGTATTTGTCTTTCTCTGTCTGACTTATTTCACTAAGCTTAATACCTTCCAGGTCTCTCCATGTTGTCACAAATGGCAATATTTCATTCTCTTTTATGGCTGAGTAATATTCCATTGTCTTTATCCATTCATCTATTGATGGGCATTTAGGTTGCTTCCATATCTTACTATGAATATGCTGCAATGAACATAGGGATGCAAGTATATTTTGTAATTAATGTTTTTATTTTCTTTGGGTAAATACCTGGGATGGAATTCCTGGATCATATGGTAGTTTGATTTTTAATTTTTTGAGGCATCTCCATACTTTTTTTCATAGTGGTGGCACCAATTTACATTCCCACCAACACTGAAGGGGGAGTTCCCCTTTTTTTCCACATCCTTACCAACACATTATTTGCTGTCTTTTTGATAATAGCCATTCTGATAGGTGAGAGCTGATATCTCATTGCAGTTTTGACTTGACTTTCCCTGATGATTAGTGATGCTGAGCATCTTTTCATATGTTTATTGACCACCTGTATGTCTTCTTGGAAAAACGTCTATTCGGATCCTCTGCCTATTTTTTAATTGGGTTGCATTTTTAAAAATATTGAGTTGCATGAGCTCTTTTAATATTTTGGGTATTAACCCCTTACCTGATATTTGCAAATATCTTCTTTCATTCAGTAGTTTTGTTGATAGTTCCCTTCACTGTGCAAATAGTTTTTAGTTAGACATCGTGTCATTTGTTAATTTTTGCTTTTGTTTCCCTTGCCTGAGGAGACATATTTTTTAAAAAAAAATACTAAGACTGATGTCAAGAGCTTACTGCCTCTCTTTTCTTATAGTAGTTTTATGGTTTCAGGTATTACAACATTGAAGCCTTTAATCCATTTTTTTTTTTTTTTTTTTTTTTTTTTTTTTTTTTTTTTTTTTTTTTTTTTTTTTTTTGCGGTATGTGGGCTTCTCACTGTTGTGGCCTCTCCCATTGTGGAGCACAGGCTCTGGACGCGCAGGCTCAGCGGCCATGGCTCACGGGCCCAGCTGCTCCGTTGCATGTGGGATCTTCCCGGACCGGGGCATGAACCCATGTCCCCTGCATCGGCAGGCGGACTCTCAACCACTGTGCCACCAGGGAAGCCCCCTTTAATCCATTTTGAATTTATTTTTGTTCATGGTGTGAGAGAGTAGTCCAGTTTTACTGCAGGTAGCTATCCAGTTCTCCCAACATCATTTATTGAAGATGTTGCTTTTTCCCCATTGTATGTGCTTGCCTCTTTTGTTGTAGATTAATTGCCCATCTAAGTGTGGGTTCTCTTCTGGGCTCTCTATTCTCTTCCATTGATCTGTGTGTCTGTTTTTGTGCCAGTCCCATACTGTTTTGATTACTGTAGCTTTGTAGTATAGTTTGAAATCACAGAGCATGATATCTCCAGTTTTGTTTTTCTTTCTCAAGATTGTTTTGGCTATTGGGGTCTTCTGTGTTTCCATACAAATTCTAGAAGTATTGTTCTAGTTCTGTGACAAATGCCATTGGTATTTTGACAGGGGTTGAATTGAATCTGTAGATTGCCTTGGGTAGTATGCTCATTTTAACAATATTAATCATGTTAATCAATGAACACAGTATACCTTTCCATATGTTTGTGTCATGTTCAATTTCTTTCATCAGTGTCTTGTACTTTTACAAGTACAGGTCTTTACCTCCTTAGACCTTTGTATTTTGTAGTGTCAGTTTAAGTTCTCCGTTTACTTCTGATTTAATTTATTCATTTATTTATTTATTTATTTTGAGTATTCACTCTTTCTTAGTCTGCCTAAGGTTTGTTGATTTTATCTTTTCAAAAAAAAAAAACGCTTAGTTTTGTCAATTTTTCTATTGTTTTTCTATTCATTTATTTCTGCTCTAATCTTATTTCCTTGCTTGTGGTAACTTTGGGCTTAGTTTGTTTTTATTTTTCTAGTTCCTTGCAATGTAAAGTTAGATTGTGGATTTGAGATCTTTCTTCTTTGTGAATATAGGTTTTTATTGCTATAAATCTTCTTAGCACTGCTTTTTTTGTCCCACAAGTTTTGATATGTTGTGTTTTCATTTTTGTTTGTCTCAAGATATCTTCTAATTTTCTTTCTGATTTCTCTTTGACACAGTGGTTGCTCAAGAATGTGTTGTTTACTTTTCATGTATTTGTGAGTTTTTCCATTTTCCTTTTTTTAATTGATTTCCAATTTTATACTATTGTGGTTGTGAAAGATATTTGGAATGCTCCCAATCTCCTTAAATTTGTTAAGAGTTTTTTTGTAATCTAGCATGTGATCTATCCTGTAGAATGTTCTGCGTGCACTTGAGAAGAATGTGTACTCTGCTGCTGTTGGGTTGAATGCTCTGTTTATGTCTATTAGGCCTTTGGTCTATAATGTTGTACAAGTCTGCTGTTTTCTTATTGCTTTTTGATCTGGGTGATCTATCCATTATTGAATGTGAGGCATTGAAGTCTCTTACTATTACTGTGTTGCTACTTTTTTTCTTCTTTCAGATTTGTCAATGTTTGTTTTATTTATTTAGACACTCTGATGTTGGGTGTAAAAATATTTATAATTGTTATACTTGCCTGTTGAATTGTCTCTTTCATCACTATGTATTGGTAATTACCTTCTTTGTCTCTCATGATAGTTTTTGACTTAAATACTATTTTCTTTGATATAAACATAGCCACTTCTGTTCTCTTTGGATGTCATTTATATGGAGTATCTCTTTCCATCTCTTTGCTTTTAGTTACATGCATCCTGAAATCTAAAGTGAGTCTGCTGTAGACAGCACATAGCTGGATATTGCTTTTTCAAAAATCAGTTCAGCCACTCTATATTTCTTGATTGTTGAGTTTAATCCATTTTCTTTTAAAGTAATTGTTGATAGATTAGTCTTTACTATTGCCATTTTGTTGGTTGTTTTCTGTCTGTTTTGTAGTTCTTTTGTTCTTCTCTTGCTGTCTTCCTTTGTGATATGATTATTTTTGTAGTGATATACTTGGTTCTTTCATCTTTATTATTATTTTTAAATGTACTACAGGTTTTTTCTTTGTGATTACCATGCGGTTTTCATGAAACTTCTTATAACAGTCTATTTTAAACTGATAACAATTACATACCAAAACTCTTCAGTTGCAGCAATTTGTGCAAAACTCTCTACACTTCTACTCCCCCTGACATTTTATGTTATTGATGTCAGAATCTACAATTTTTATATTGTGTATCCTTTAATAAATGTTGTGGCTATAGTTATTCTTAATACTTTTGTCCTTTATCTTTTATACTTGAGTTCAAAGTGGTTTGTGCACCACCAATACAGTATTACATTATTCTGTATTCGTCTATATATTTGTTTTTACTGATGAGATTTATACTTTCATGTTACTGTTTAGTATCCTTTCATTTCAACTTGAAGAATTCTTACCACTTCTTGTAAGACTGGTGTAGTGGTGACAAAATTCCTGTTTTTATTGGCCTGGGTAAGTCTTTATATCTCCTACATTTTAAAAAGACAGTTTTGCTGGGTCTAGCATTCTTGTTTTGCAGGTTTTTCTTTTAGCACAATGTAGTATCCCATTCTTTCCTGACCTGTAACATTTCTTCTGAGAAATATGCCGATCGTCTTATGGGGGGGAGCCCTTTGTATGTGATGAGTTGCTTTTCCCTTGCCACATTCAAACTTCTCTCTTTATTTTTGACTGATGACAATTTAATTATAATGTAACTTAGTGTAGACTTCTTTAGGTTCAACAAATTTGGGGTCATTTAGGTTTCATAGGCCTGGATGCCCATTTCCCTCCCCAGATTTGGGGAGTTTTCAGCCATTGTTTCTCTAAATAAGCTTTCTACCCCTTTCTTTTCCTCTTCTCCTTCTGGGACTTCCATAATGCATATATTGGTTATCTTGATGGTGTTCTATAACTCTTATAGGCTTTCTTCACTCTTTTTCATTTCGGTTTGTTCTTCTGACTGGATAAATTCAAATGACTTGTCTTTGAATTCACTGATTCTTTCTTCTACTTGATTAAGTCTGTTGTTGAAGCTCTTGATTGAGCTTCAGTTCAGTTATTATATTCTTCAGCTCCAAAATTTCTGTTTGATTCCTTTAATGGTTTCTATCTCCTTTTTGAACTTCTCGTTTTGTTGATGGATTATTTTCCTGGTTTCATTTAGTTGTCTGTGTTCTCTGTAGCTCATTGAGCTTCTTTAAGATGATTATTTTGAATTCATTCTCAGTCGGTGATAGATGTCCATTTCTTTAGGGTAAATTACTGATGCTTTACTTTTGCCCTTTGGTGCCTTCTGTTGGTATCTGCACATTTGAAGAGGGAGTAGCTTCTTTCAGTCTTTACAGAATGGCTTCAGCAGGGAAAGCCCTTCACCAGTTAATGTAGCCAGAGATTCTGGGTGGGCCAGGTGACAGAGCCCATGGGCAAGGTAGAACCATAAATGGGGTCTACAGGTGGGCAGGACTGACACAGGGCTCCACACGTGGACTTGCTATCTATTTCATTGGAGAATTCTTGAGCCAAAGGGATCTCTCTTGGTGCTGCTCTGTACCAAGTTGGGGGAGGGGTGATGTGGGTGCAGTGAAATTGTTCTTACCCTTTTCAATGCATCTTTTCTCGTTCTGTGCTTCACTGGGGTGCTGTAACCTCTCAGCTGGATTCCAGAACTCGCATAAAGTATTTTAACCTGTGGATGGCTATTAAATTGACATTTTTGTGGAAAGACAAGGGCTGGAACCTCCTATTCCTCCATATTGCTGATGTCACTCCAGGCTTTGTTTTTTAAATCCAGTCTGACCATCTCTATCTTATAAGTGGAGAGCCTAGAATATTCACACTTAATGTAATTAACAATATGGTTGGGTTTAAATTCACCATCTTGCAATTTGTTTTGTATTTGTCCCATATGTTCTTTATTTCTTTTTCTCCTTTTCCTACCTTCTTTTATATTGAGTTAAAAAAAATGTTCTATTTAATTTCCACTTCAGCTTATTAACTATGTTTCCATGTTTTTAAAAAATTTTTAGTGGATGCCCTGGGATTTACAATATACTTCTTTAACTTACTGCATCTGATTCAAGTAATATATAACACGTGACCTTTCCACATTGTGGGTTGATTGCCTTAAGGAGACTTATATGGATATATATATGGATATTAAAGGAGATTCTGAGAGGTCAGAAAGAAAAGAGGAGAGCTGAAGAGAAAGATTCTGTGGTCTTAGAGAGTATATATAGCATCATGAACAGAATTTTGCTAGAAATATGAATGTTAAAGATGCTTTTGGTGAGGTCTCATACAGAAATGAAGGTCATGTTATTGAAAATTGGAGAAGCACTTGTAAGTACTAAACTTGGATATTTAGCTGAGGAAGTTTCTAAGCAAAGTGTTGAAGGTGAAGCAGGCTGTCTCCTTGCTATGAGTGGAGAAAAATAAATTGAAGGAACTAATAGGCAACAACAAACCAGCACTTGACAATTGGGAAGAATCTCAGCCTATCCAGATATGATGCTCTGAAAATGAAGCTAAGGGTGTGACTGGACAACAATTGACTAAAGAGACTAGGCACGGGACACATGGATCCAATCAACCATCTCAGCAGAATCCAGTAATAGAGATGTAGTTATTCAGGAAGGATATGGGAGGACTGTCTTGTCTAATGACTTGATCTTTCACAGATTTCATGTTAGGGTAACATGAGTTTTAAAAATTTTATCAACAGAAACACTGCAGACCTGGACTGAAAGAGACAGTGATAGGATGAACTGAAGGAAGAATTACTTCAAGGACAGAGCCACAAATGCTGAGGCCAGTGAGACTGCCACTGCCACCACCAAAGGCCTAAATAGCAGGGGCAAAGCTACCACCCAGGATGGAGGGTGGGTCTGAAGGGCAAAGCATCAAGCCAGAAAAGACTGTTGACTAGTCTCAAGTCATAAAATTTAATGGAATTTTCCCTGCTAGGGTTTGGACTTCATTGGGACCCATGACCCTATGTTTGTTTTCCTTCCAATTTCATCCTTTTGGAATGGAAATGTCTATACTGTGCCTGTGCCTCCATTGTAGTTTGGAAACAGACGGTAGGTTCACAGATGGAGAAGAATTTTGTCCCAGGATGAATCATATCTCATTTCACCCATAACTGATTTAGATGATATTTAAAAGAGATTTTAGACTTAGATGCTGGAATGGGTTAAGACTTTTGGAGATGTTGGGATGGGGTGAATGTATTTTGCATAAGATACGAATTGGGGAGCTCCAGAGGGCAGCAGTTATGGATTGAATTGTACCCTCCTCCCATATTCATAGCTTGAATTCCTAACTCTCACCACCTCAGTATGTGACCTTATTTGGAAATAAGGTTGTTTCAGGTATAATTAGTTAAGGGGAGGTCATACTGGAGTAGAGCAGGTCCCTGATCTAGTATGTATGACCAGTGGGGAAAATTTGGACACAGTCATTATGAACACAGGGAGGACAACATGTGAAGATGAAGGCATAGATTAAAGTAATGCTTCTACAAGCCAAGAATGCCTAAGATTGCCAGCAAACCACCAGAATTCAAGAGGGAAGCATGGAATGGAGTCTTCCTCACAGGCTTCAGAAAGAACCAATCCTTCTGACACCTTGTCTTGGACTTCTAGCCTCCAGAACTGTGAGACAATACATTTCTATTGTTTAAGCCACATAGCAGCCCCAGCAAACAAATATAAACAGTATGTTTTTATTTTTCCTTTCCCTTTCTTTGTGTTACTTATGACATACATTTCATTTTTATGGGATTAAAAATCCCGTAATATGTTGTTATTCATTTTAATTTAAAGAGTCAACTATCTTTTAAAGAAATTAACTTCACTTTTTGAAAGTCTTAAGGGTGTAAGATTAGAATTTTTTTCCAATTCCTTATGAAACTGAGCATCTGCTTTTTCATGTTGTTCATTTTTGTTTCCACATCTGTCAAGTGACTAACTCCTCATGCCTTTGCCTATTTTTCTATGAGGTTTTTCTGTTTTTAAATTTTCCTTATTGATTTGTGGAAATACTTTATATATGCTGAATACTAATCCTTTTAGGCTTTCCTAATTGGTGATTTTTTTTTCCTTTATGGGCTCTCATAATAAACAAAAAGACTTAATTTCAATGAGTTAAATTTATCTATATTTTCCTCTATGATTTGTGCTTTTGGAGTCTTAGAAATGTTTTGCAACTCTGAGGACTTATAGATATTATTTTCTATTATTTTTCTAAAAGTTTTATAGTTTCTCCTTTCATACAAAATATGTAATATATCTAGAATTGATTTTTGCATGTTATCTGAGACAAGATTTCAGCATACGATTTTTCTGCAAGACTGTAATTCTCCCAGAAAGATTTAAGGAAAGGACCTTCCTTTCCCTACTCATCTGCAATTCCAGTTCTTACATATCAAGTTTTCAAATATTTGTGGGTCTGTTATTGGGCTGTCCAATTTGTTCCATTGTCCTGTTCAATTTATTTGTCCCTGTAATAAAAGAACATAATTATGATAATTTCACAACACATTTTTTATCTGTTACAATAAACACTAATTTTCCTTTTCAGGATTGTCTTCTGGTTTTTCACATGAATTTTAGAATCAACTTGTCAAGTTCCATGAAAAACCCTATTGGAGGCATTCACAGAGCGAGACCCCCAGGCTGCAGGAGGAGAACCTGAACGCAAAGAATCACAAAGTTTGCACAAAAACTTATGAGAGAAAAAGGACATTTAAAAACACTTCTCAAGGGGACCTTCAAGATGGCAGGGGAGTAAGATGTGGAGATCACCTTCTTCTACAAATACATCAAAAATACATCTACATGCAGAACAACTCCTACAGAACAACTAGTGAACACTGGCAGAAGACCTCAGACTTTGCAAAAGGCAAGAAACACTCCACGTACCTGGCTGTATGGCAGACAAGGTCTTGGTGCTCTGGCTGGGTGCCAGGCCTGAGCCTCTGAGGTGGCAGAGCCAAGTTCAGGACAATTGATCCACCAGAGATTCCTCGGACCCATGTAATATCAAATGGTGAAAGCTCTCCCAGAGATCTCCATCTCAATGCTAAGACCCAGCTCCACTCAGTGACAAGCAAGCTACAGTGCTGGACACTCTATGTCAAACAATTAGCAAGAAAGAACACAACCCCACGCATTAGCACAGAGGCTGCTTAAAATCATACTAAGTTCACAGACACCCCAAAACACACCACTGGACATGGTCCTGCCCACCAGAAAGACAAGATCCAGCCTCATCCACCAAAACACAGGCACCAGTCCACTCCACCAGGAAGCCTACACAACAACCTTACCCACTGGGGTCAGACACCAAAAACAATGGGAACTATGAACCTGCAGCCTGTGAAAAGGAGACCCCAAACTGAGTAAGTTAAGCAAACTGAGAAGACAGAGAAATACACAGCAAATGAAGAAACAATGTAAAAACCCACCAGACCAAACAAATGAAGAGAAAATAGGAAGTCTACCTGAAAAGGAATTCAGAGTAATGATAGTAAAGATATCCAAAATCTTGGAAATAGAATAGAGAAAATACAAGAAACATTTAACAAGGACCTAGAAGAACTAAAGAGCAAACAAACAATGATGAACAATAAAATAAATGAAATTGAAAATTCTCTAGAAGGAATCAATAGCAGAATACCTGAAGCAGAAGAACGGATAAGTGACCTGGAAGATAAAATAGTGGAAATAACTACCACAAAGCAGAATAAAGAAAAAAGGATAAAAAAAATTGAGAACAGTCTCAGAGATCTCTGAGACAACATCAAACACACCAACATTCGAATTATAGGGGTCTCAGAAGAAGGAATAAAAAAAGGGGACTGAGAAAATATTTGAAGAGATTATAGTTGAAAACTTCCTTAATATGGGAAAGGAAATAGTCAGTCAAGTCCAGGAAGCACACAGAATCCCATACAGGAAAAATCCAAGGAGAAACATGCCAAGACACATATTAATCAAACTATCAAAAATTAAATACAAAGAAAAAATATTGAAAGCAGCCTGGGAAAACCAACAAATAACATACAAGGGAATCCCCATAAGGTTAACAGCTGACCTTTCAGCAGAAACTCTGCAAGCCAGAAGAAAGTGGCAGGACATATTTAAAGTGATCAAAGGGAAAAACCTACAATGAAGATTACCCAGCAAGAATCTCATTCAGATTCAACGGAGAAATTAAAACCTTTACAGACAAGCAAAAGCTAAGAGAATTCAGCACCATCAAACTAGCTTTACAACAAATGCTAAAGGAA
The DNA here is from genome assembly GCA_004363435.1 of Platanista minor. NCBI lineage: Eukaryota > Metazoa > Chordata > Mammalia > Artiodactyla > Platanistidae > Platanista > Platanista minor. The sequence continues at coordinate 3,999 of RJWK010031291.1, read as the reverse complement.
CTTGCCTAGGCAGGACACACAAGAGAAGGAAAAGACCTACAATAACAAACCCAAAACAGTGAAAAAGTGGTAATAGGAGCATACATATTGATAACCACTTTAAATGTAAATGGATTAAATGCTCCAATCAAAAGACATAAATTGGCTGAATGGATACAAAAACAAGACCTGTATATATACTGTCTACAAGAGACCCATTTCAGACCTAGGGACACATACAGACTGAAAGTGAGGGGTTGGAAAATGATATTCCATGCAAATAGAAAACTGGAGTAGCAATTCTTATATAAGAAAAAAACAGACTTTAAAACAAAGACTATTACAAGAGACAAAGAAGGACACTACATAACGAACAAGGGATCAATTCCAGAAGAAGTCATAACAATGGTAAATATTTTTGCACCCAACATAGGAGCAGATCAATACATAAGGCAAATGATAAAAGCCATAAAAGGGGAAATCAACAGTAACACAATCATAGCAGGGGGCTTTAACAGCCCACTTTCCTAATGGACAGATCATTCAAAATGAAAATAAATAAGGTAACACAAGCTTTAAATGATACATTAAACAAGATGGGCTTAACTGATATTTATAGGACATTCCATCCAAAAACAACAGAATACACTTTCTTCTCAAGTGCTCATGGAACATTCTCCAGCATAGATCATACCTTGAGGCACAAATCAAACATTTGTAAACTTAAGAAAATTGAAATCATATCAAGTATCTTTTCCGAACACAACGCTATGAGACTAGATATCAATTACAGGAAAAAAAAAATCAGTAAAAAGTACAAACACATGGAGGCTAAACAATATGCTACTAAATAACCAAGAGATCACTGAAAAAATCAAAGAGGAAATCAAAAATTACCTAGAAACAAATGAAAATGAAAACACGACGACCCAAAAACTATGGGATGCAGTAAAAGCACTTCTAAGAGGGAAGTTTATAGCAATACAGTCCTACCTCAAGAAACAAGAAAAATCTCAAATAACCAACCTAACCTTACATGTAAAGAAATTAGAGAAAGAAGAAAAAAAAGTTCGAAAGTTAGCAGAAGGAAAAAAAAAATCATAAAGATCAAATCAGAAATAAATGAAAAATAAATGATGGAAATGATAGCAAAGATCAATAAAACTAGACGCTGGTTCTTTGAGAAGATAAACAAAATTGATAAACCATTAGCCAGACTCATCAAGAAAAAGAGGGACAGGGCTCAAATCATTAAAATTAGAAATGAAAAAGGAGAAGTTACAACAGACACCACAGAAATACAAAGCATCCTAAGAGACTACTGTAAGCAACTCTATGCCAATAAAATGGACAACCTGGAAGAAATGGACAAATTCTTAGAAGAGCACAACCTTCTGACACTGAACCAGGAAGAAATAGAAAGTATAAACAGAACAATCACAAGCACTGAAATTGAAACTGTGATTAAAACTCTTCCAACAACAAGAGTCCAGCACCAGATGGCTTCACAGGTGAATTCTATCAAACGTTTAGAGAAGAGCTAAATGCTATCCTTCTCAAACTCTTCCAAAATGTAACAGAGGAACACTCCCAAACTCATTCTACGAGGCCACCATCACCCTATCCCAAAACCAGAAAAAGATGTCACAAAAAAACTACAGGCCAATATCACTGTTGAACATAGATGCAAAGATCCTCAACAAAATACTAGCAAACAGAAACCAACAACACATGAAAAAGATCATACACCATGATCAAGTGGGATTTATCCCAGGAATGCAAGGATTCTTCAGTATATGCAAGTCAATCAATGTGATAAACCATTCTAACAAACTGAAGGAGAAAAACCATATGATCATCTCGATAGATGCAGAAAAAGCTTTTGACAAAATTCAACACCCATTTATGATAAAAACCCTCCAAAATGTAGGCATAGAGGGAACAACATAATAAAGGCCATTTATGACAAACCTACAGCCAACATCATTCTTAATGGTGAAAAACTGAGACCATTTCCACTAAGATCAGGAACAAGACAAGGTTGCCCACTCTCACCCCTATTATTATTATTATTATTATTATTATTATTATTATTTTTTGCGGTACGCGGACCTCTCACTGTTGTGGCCTCTCCCGTTGCGGAGCACAGGCTCCGGACGCTCAGCGGCCACGGCTCATGGGCCCAGCCTCTCCGTGGCATGTGGGATCTTCCCAGACCGGGGCACGAGCCCGTGTCCCCTGCATCGGCAGGCGGACTCCCAACCACTGTGCCACCAGGGAAGCCCTCACCCCTATTATTAAACACAGTCTTAGAAGTTTTAGTGAGAGCAATCAGAGAAGAAAAAGAAATGAAAGGAATCCAAATCTGAAAAGAAGAAGTAAAACTATCACTGTTTGCAGATGATGTAATACTATACATAGAGAATCCTAAAGAGGCTACCAGAAAACTACTATAGCTAATCAATGAATTTGGTAAAGTAGCAGGATACAAAATTAATGCACAGAAATCTCTTGCATTCTTATACACTAAAGATGAAAAATCTGAAAGAGAAATTAAGGAAACACTCCCATTTACCATTGCAACAAAAAGAAGAAAATACCTAGGAATAAACCTACCCAAGGAGACAAAAGATCTGTATGCAGAAAACTATAAGACACTGATGAAAGAAATTAAAGATGATAAAACAGATGGAGATGTATACCATGTTCTTGGATTTGAGGAATCAACATTGTGAAAATGACTCTACTACCCAAAGCAATCTACAGATTTAATGAAAGCCCTATCAAACTATGAATGGCATTTTTCACAGAACTAGAACAAAAAATTTCACAATTTGTATGGAAACACAAAAGACCCCGAATAGCCAAAGCAATCTTGAGAAAGGAAAATGGAGCTGGAGGAATCAGGCTCCCTGACTTCAGACTATACTACAAAGCTACAGTAGTCAAGACAGTATGGTACTGGCACAAAAACAGAAATATAGATCAGTGGAACAGGATAAAAAGCACAGAGATAAACCCACGTACATATGGTCACCTTATATTTGACAAAGGAGGCAAGAATATATAATGGAGGAAAGACAGCTTCTTCAATAAGTGGTGCTGGGAAAACTGGACAGCTGCATGTAAAAGAATAAAATTAGAACACTCACTAACACCATACACAAAAATAAACCCAAAATGTATTGAAGATTTAAATGTAAGGCCAGACACTATCAAACTCTTAGAGGAAAACATAGGCAGAATGCTCTATGATATAAATCACAGCAAGATCTCTTCTGACCCACCTCCTAGAGAAATGGAAATAAAAACAAAAATAAAGAAATGGGACCTAATGAAACTTAAAAGCTTTTGCTCAGCAAAGGAAAACATAAACAAGACAAAAAGACAACCCTCAGAATGGGAGAAAATATTTGCAAATGAAGCAACTGACAAAGGATTAATCTCCAAAATATACAAGCAGCTCAATATCAAAAAAAAATCTAATCCAAAAATGGGCAGAAGACTTAAATAGATATTTCTCCAAAGAAAATATACAGATTGCCAACAAACACATGAAAGGATGTTTAACATCAGTAACCATTACAGAAATGCAAATCAAAACTACAATGTGGTATCACCTCACACCGGTCAGAATGGCCATCATCAAAAAAATCTACAAACAATACATGCTGGAGAGAGTGTGGAGAAAGGGAACCCTCTTGCACTGTTGGTGGGAATGTAAGTTGATACAGCTACTATGGAGAGCTGTATGGAGGTTGCTTAAAAAACTAAAAATAGAACTACCATACAACCCAGCAATCCCACTACTGGGCATACCCTGAGAAAACCATAATTCAAAAAGAGTCATGTACCACAATGTTCATTGCATCTCTGTTTACAATAGTCAGGACATGGACGCAACCTAAGTGTCCATCCACAGATGAATGGATAAAGAAGATGTGGCACATATATACAATGAAATATTACTCAGCCATAAAGAGAAACAAAACTGAGTTATTTGTAGTGAGGTGGATGGAC
>RJWK010031290.1:0-24296 GCA_004363435.1 Platanista minor | reverse complement strand
ACACACATATATTACATATGTATATATGGAATGTAATGAGCCTTTTGAAGAATGATTTTATGTGCTGTTAAAGAGACTAAGGGTACTCAATTTCTCTATAATTATTCATTTATTAGCAAATAACCATAGACGTGACTATTTTAATAGTTCATTGGAAGAAAGTCTGTGGTATCTTTCATAAAGCCCAGGATCAGCCTAATTTTTAAATATGACTTGTGTTGGAGTGATCACTGTATGGTTAATACATTTAAAGACAGATGGGATAATTCATTTTCCACTGAGTGATCTACATAGTGAGTGTCTATCACTGATGATGGCACAGAGAGGAATATTTCACCTATGGGTGATCCCAATTAATACAACTCTTTGTAGCAATTCTTATGGGTAGGAACATTGTTTTTCTTACTCCAGTTTAGCATCTTGGCCTTTTTCCTCAAGTGTGAGTTTATGGAGGAATGTTTTCCTGATATTTCTTTCCTTCTTTCCGTCAACTGATTCCTCAGCCTGGCAGCTTTTAGCAAGCTTCCTGGTTTGAGGTTGGCCATCCTACTCCATAGTCTGAAGTCTAGGAAATATATATATGTTGCTTTACCTGGATGTTTTATTCAAAATCAAGCATTTATGTTTTCAGTGTAAATTCTTCCCCTTCCACTTCTGTAAAAGAATAAGTCAAACAATAAACCTCATGAAAGAGAAGTGATAATAAAGCTAAACGTAAAGCTATCTATATTTAAGGATTCTTACAAGACTATGAATGTCTTCAACTACTACCAAAGTTATTAGTTAAAAGAAAATATAAATTTACCTGAGAAAACCATAGTTCAAAAAAGAGACGTGTACCACAATGTTCATTGCAGCACTATTTACATTAGCCAGGACATGGAAGCAACCTAAATGTTCACTGACAGATAAATGGATAAAGAAGATATGGCACATACATACAATGGAATATTACTCAACCATAAAAAGAAATGAAATTGAGTTATTTGTAGTGAGGTGGATGGACCTAGAGTCTGTCATACAGAGTGAAGTAAGTCAGAAAGAGTAAAACAAATACCATATGCTAACACATATATATGGAATCTAAAAAAAAAAAAAAAGTACTGATGAACCTAGTTGCAGGGCAGGAATACAGAGGTAGACATAGAGAATGGACTTGATGACATGTTGTGGGAGGGCAAAGCTGGAGCAAAGTGAGAGTAGCATTGACAAATATATATACTACCGAATGTAAAATAGTTGGCTGGTGGGAAGCAGCAGCATAGCACAGGGAGATCAGCTCTGTGCTTTGTGATGACCTAGAGGGGTAGGATAGGGAGGATGGGAGGCTCAAAAGGGAGGGGATATGGGGACATGTGTATGCATATGGTTGATTCGCTTTGTTGTGCAACAAAAACTAACACGGTATTGTGAAGCAACTATACTCCAATAAAGATCTATTTTTTAAAAAAATGATGCTTTATCTCAACCATTTCCACGACTAGAAACACACACTCCTAAAACTTTATGACCTGCTTAATATAAATTAAGGTAATCTTTTAAAACAAGAAACTGTATCACCTTACTGTAAACCCAAAGACTTGCTTAATTATTTCAGTTTTTTAATCCTCTCAACACACACACATACACACACATGGGTACCACAACATTTCTTCTCAGTAGCTTGACTGTAACCTTGAGAAAATGTTTTAGAGAAGGCCTTCAGGATGGTGCAAGAAAAGGAAAAAATAAACCTAGTTCTCCTTGTGTTTAATCAATAGCAACACTCTATCTTATGCTTAAGTTTCTTATGCTCTGAAGTACAGCTCTAGCTATTCATTCAATGTGACTGAAGTGAGGGTCTTAGCAAAGTTCTTCACATAAAGATGTTTTCAAGGGAAATAATACTTTGAGGAGTAATTTGATTCATAAAATAGACTACCAAAAAAGAAAAAAAAAAGAAGTAGTTTCTTTTTTCTAAGAGTTAATGTTTAGATCCCTTTTTAAAGAGATGCTTGTTGTATAAATTTGCCTCCTGCCCAGTTCAATTTCATAGGGGGGAAAAAAAAAGAAAGAAAAACGTGCTTATAGAGTTTGATGCAGAAAACATTACCAGGATAATTATAACAAATGTCATTTCCCAGAGTTTGTGGTCCATTGAAATACCATTTGTGTCTTTGTTTTGCCATGAAAATACAGTGAATCACCAAAATCCAATTTATTCTAGTGACTGAAGTTTATTTCAGTTTTACTTATTTATTGATAGTAGGCATTCACATGGAGTGTTAGGTGTTGCAGACAGCACAAACATAGGCAACATCTTTCTTTAAGGCTCTTACCAAGTAGCACAAGAAAAGAGATGTGGATATATGGAAAGGTAAATGACAATAGTATATTTAATAAGTCAGTAGAATTTGAGTTGATCCTTGATGATCGTGAGGAGGTGGGAGGATTTCTTTAAAATACGGAACAAAAAGATAAGATCAACTGATGGGTAGATAGAGGATATATGTGTTTGAAATTGTTCATAACAAAATGATGAAAAAAGTTTAGAGTTTACAGGGAGAGAGTAGGAAACTGCTGATGAGCATGTAGTTTCCATGCAGATGTAATGAAAGATAAAGCATGAAGAGTAAGTTCTGTGAATACTGGTCCTTCATTAGTTCTCTCCCTGAATGATTAGGGGACTGAAGGCGCTTGATGTTAGAGAGTAAATTATAATTGTGCATCCGTCAGAAAATAACAGAATTTCCAACTCAAATTGGTTTAAATGTAAGCCATGTTATGTACAGGACAGGAAGACCAAAGGTAGGACCAACTTCAGGGTTGATTAATTCAGTTTCTCAAAAATTCTCTCAGAGGCTCAAGTTCGTGCTCTGCTTTCTGTGGCAGAGGCTGAGTCCCTCTCCACTCACAGGATGGCTGCCTGCAGTGTTGTCCCTGTTCTTTGTGAAAAATGACCACCTTCACTTCCCCAGTTACCCTGAGTAAACTACTCCATATATCTTTTTGTCCTGAATTGACTGGTCTGCTCAGTTCTGAGTGCAGCTCTGCCGGGAGGGGTGAGTGGGTGGAGGCCCAGGATTGGCTTAGATTCATCACAAGAGGTGGAGTAGCTCCGAGAGCACAACACAGGGTCCACTGCAGGGTTGTGAAGCGACAAAGAGATGCTCTGGGAGAGTAAAAGGTGGAGAAGGCATTTCTTGTCAAAACCATAGTGCTGTGACCACCCGGTACTTTTAGGAAAATTTCGTGGGCAGAATATGTGTTTATAAAAGAGAGCTATCTTGAGTCCACCTGCCGATGCAGGGGACACGGGTTCGTGCCCCGGTCCGGGAAGATCCCACATGCCGCGGAGCGGCTGCGCCCGTGAGCCATGGCTGCTGAGCCTGCGCGTCCGGAGCCTGAGCTCCGCAACAGGAGAGGCCACAACAGTGAGAGGCCCGCGTACCGCAAAAAAAAAAAAAAAAAAAAAAAAAGAGCTATCTTTATGAAAAGATTTTTCCCATGATTGTAAAAACGATACATGTTCAATATAAAAACTGTAAAAAAGGCAGGACTTCCCGGGTGTCGCAGTGGTTAGGAATCTGCCTGCCAGTGCAAGGGACATGGGTTCAAGCCCTGGTCTGGGGAGATCCCACATGCTGCGGAGCAGCTAAGCCCACGAGCCACAACTACTGAGCCCCGCATGCCTACAGCCTGTGCTCTGCAACGAGAAGCCACCACAGTGAGAAACCCGCGCACCACAACGAAGAGTAGCCCCCGCTCACTGCAACTAGAGGAAGCCCGCGTGCAGCAACAAAGACCCAATGCAGCCATAAATAAATAAATAATTTTATTTATTTATTTATTATTATTTTTTTTTTTTTTTGCGGTACACGGGCCTCTCACTGTTGTGGCCTCTCCCGTTGCGGAGCACAGACTCCAGACGTGCAGGCTCAGCAGCCATGGCTCACGGGCCTAGCCGCTCCGCGGCATGTGGGATCTTCCCAGACCGGACACAAACCCGCGTCCCCTGCATCGGCAGGTGGACTCTCAACCACTGCGCCACCAGGGAAGCCCAATAAATTTATTTTTTTTAAAACTATAAAAAGGCTACAGAATATAACAATCATTTATAATCTTACCACGTGGAAATAATCAAGGTTGCTATTTGGACATTTCCTTCAAACATTTATTCTGTGTGTGTGTGTGTGTGTGTGTGTGTGTGTGTGTGTGTGTGTGTGTGTGTGTTTGTGTGTGTATGTATGCACATACATGTTATATACTTGTTATGGTACTAACTGTACAATTTTATGTGCCATTTGCCTTTCTTAGCATTATTTCATTAACATTTCCCAACATTAAGATTTCTTCATAAATTTTGTTTTAACAGCTGTTTAAGATTCTATTACATGAAAGGCTGCATAAGATTCTACTACATGAAAGTACAAATTTGTGTAAATATTCCTATACTATAAAATGTTTAAATTACATCAATTTTTGCTTTGTTCTAACACTGTGACAAATGTCTTTATAGTAAATTGTCATCTGAATCTCTGATTATTTCTTTGGAAAAGATTTTCTGTTACTATCATTAAGTCAAACTATATGAAGATTTTTATTCTCAGTACATATTGTCATATTAAGCTTGCCCCAGTTTATACCTCTACTCCTGTGGTTATTCCACGAGTTCTAAGTATTGCTGAAATTATTCTAATTATTATTGATGTTTAGCAGCTAGGTTTGACCATAGTAACATGTGACCTCACTTTTCAGCTCCAAGAGATAGAGCTGCAAACATGTTTTCCATCACTGAGGATCCTTCATCGCCATCTTGCTGCATTCCTTCCTTCTTCTTTAGCGTTTCTACATTTAAAAAGTATAGATGGGATATTTACTTGTTATGTTTGTGTTTATTACTTTCTAAACTACTCCTTTTTATTTCTTGGTCTAATAGCTACACAGATTTTAAGATTCAAGCACATGAACCTTCATACATAGACTCCACAGAGGATAAGCAATGAATGAATTAATGAAAGAAATGAATGAATGAATGAATGAAATAAAATGGAATGAAAGTGCAGTGTCGGGTAACTCAGGATAAAATTTGCTGTGGCCTTATTTAAGTCCACAAAATTTGCAAATTACTTCTTAAAAGTGCTTTATAGGTTTTGGCATTTTAACGATGTTTACAATGTTTTAGAAGAGACAAAGATTCTAGTCTTGTGACAGCTTGCCAGAACAGGGAGAAACTGTGCACCCAATTATGCTATTAAGTTATTAAAGGTAGTAAGAAATTTACATGAAACAGACCTTGGATTGTTTTAAACTCTGTACTGTTGAAAAGGTTAACAAAGGACAAATCACATCCTTTAACTCCTTTTTCATTTTAAATTCGCCTTTATTTCCCACTTGTCCACATTATTGTCTTGTTAAGTAAACAAGAATTATGGATTTTCTTTACCAGTTAATAGCATAAGCTTAATGTCCACAGGTAAAAGGTCTTATGATTAAAGTTCTCGTCACTGGGGGGAAAATAATCAGTATATCCAAGTGCATGGGAGTTGGGGAAAAAGTTGTTTCATTTCTGGAACCATCATTTTTGTCCTAGGATCTAATATGGTAGGAGATAATATATGTGAAAGCTTCTTGAAAGTATTAAAGCACTATATAAATGTAAAGGATTAGTATTAGTAGTGTGGTAAATCATTTTTCTGAAGGGTGGTATAGGCCATTTATATTTTTTAAGTAGATGAATAGAAGAAAAATATGTTTTACTCCAAGAATGGCTGATTTCTTCCCCTAGAGTGTCTGAAACACTTTTTCTGGTTTGATTTGATTAATCCCTATGTCATCCTGGTGAGGGAGATTGGAGGCTCACATTGCATTTTTATGGGTCTTGCCTACATTAAACTTCACATATATAGATGTCATTTCTCACAAGTGTGGCTGACTAGTCTTTCTCTTAATTATTCCTTTTATCACTGAATTTCAGATAGACACACAAGAGAGACCCTAGCAGGGAGCCCACTGCAGAAGCAGTTCTTGTTACTGCATTTGGAAGTGCTGATGGGGCCTCTGAAGACTTTCCCGAGGCTTTGAGGGGGTTGGGGGCAGGGGAGTTCTCAGAAAACTCAGTGAGGGGGAAGGGCATCTGGAAAACTGGCTACCCAAATTTTTCCTCTCCAACTTTCACTGAGTGTTTCTATTCTTTGGTTTTATGTAAGAAAACTAAATATGGAGTATAACAGCACTCTCCATAAAAGGTGAACTTGGGGAGTTTATCAGGTCCTAGGGAATTGTAAGAAAAGGATCAGTCCAAGAGTTGGAGCAAGAAAGAGTCAGGGGACTTGGAGTCTGCCAGCTGGTAAAATATTAAAGTGGCTGAAAAGTCCTGGAAAATAATAGAAGCTATCTTGGAGTTCTGGCTTGTGTTTTGAGTTTCCGCTCCTTGTGATGTCTGCAGATCTTTACTTGGCTTTCCAAGGGACCGCTTCTTCTAAGCATCCAAGGGGCATCACTAGTTTTCCTCCCAGTATCCACACAGAGTAGGGGACCAGAGGGTAGGCAGTGTTATTTCAATATCAGACACATACAGAAACTCAGACGTAGAAACATTGCTCAGGAAGACAGAAGTGTTAGTAGTATGATATAAGCTGCTATTTCATTGTTTGGTCTGTAAAATTTTTTACTTAGTCAAATGATACTTGAGAGATATATAAAAAAAAAATCTACCTTAAAAAAAAGTCAGTGTTTTCCAGGCTATACATGTTTTCCCTTAAATGTTTCAGTCATTATTAAGATCCGTTGGGACCAACTGTGGTCTCTTGGGTCACCGGTTGGTAACACCTCTGCACTCCCTTCCCTTTCTTTTTTTTTTTTTTTTTTTTTTTTTTTTTTTTTCTTTTTTTCCCTTCCCTTTCTGGCTGAGTCAGGCCTGGTTGTCCCCTGGGATCTGCTCCCCTAGCAGCCTTCTCAACTGGGTCTATTTTTTCCTGCCACATACCATGTACCACAGGCCTTGGAGGAAAGGAAGGTGACCTCCTTGCTCCTAAAAACCACTTTTAGACCATACTTCCTCCCCTTCTGAAACAAAAAGTCAGCTCTTTTGAAACAGAGATTCATATGTCCTCACATTCTACCATCTAAAGTTAATTATTTTCCTCCTGATTACTCACTCTCAGCTATAAGAAATTTTGGCAGATTTTTTTGGTTTGTTTTGTTTTGCTTTGCTTTTTTCCTTTTTTCCACAACTACTATCTTAATTCTTGGTGGCTTCAATAAGAATTGAAGGTTCTTGGCTGGCCCCTCCATCACCTGAGCCTCTGAGTTCCTTGACCCTCTCTCCTTCAGTTATCTTCTGCTCCACCCGTCCTCAGCTGCTCACTGCGTGCTCACACTCCCCTCGATGTTACCATTACAATGACCACACCGGCTCCATAATACCCATTTCAAGACCCTCATCTCTGACTACTGCTCCTTGTCTTTGAAATTCATTTCTTGAATCCAACAAGCTGTTAACCCCACATGGATCTCTACACTTGAGCCCACCACTTCTCACCACTCATCGTCCTCTTCATGTTCTCACTTCTCCAGCATGGAGCTCACAGGCCATCTTGATGGCCTCTCCAGAGTACACACCCTCAACTCCCTTGACTCCCTCTATCAAAAGCACCTAGGAAAAAACCCACTACTGATTAAGTCCTACTTCCTGCCTACTCTCCATCTGTTCCCAGGCAGCTGAACATGACTGGGGAAAAGCACACAATCACTCTCTCTGATCTCAAGTGGGCCCTCAGCCTGCTGGAGAGTCTCTCTACATTTCTCCAGTTAAGTCACTCCCCCGTCACCAAGACAACCACTTTACACCTTCTTCAAACATTAAACTCAACCCCAATTGACTTATTCTCAGCTGTTCCCTGAGAAAATAGAAGCCATCACAAGAGAACTTCATCTTCAGACTGCTAAACCTACCTGCATCTTTACCCATACCCTCTCCCTGGATCCCCGGCCCTCTCTCACTGAGTGAGTTTGCTTCTCCCTCACCCATTTTGTCTTTTCTCCTGACTCTAGTATCTCCCATCTTTAAGACAAAATAAAACAAACAAAAAAAGATCCTTTAAGCCCATGGCCCCCTTCAACTACTGCTCCAAGCCTTTAGAGCAAAATTTCTCAAAAGACCTATCTCTATTATCTCTGTACTTCCTTACAACCATTTTTTCTCAAACTCACTAGTTCACTGCAAAACACACTTGTTAAGGTCACTGATGAGTTCCATCTTCCGAAATCTAATGGTCAGTTCCCTGACCTTCTCTTAGTCACATTGCAGCAGCATTTGACATACTGGTCACTTTCCTTGTTGAAACAACCTGTTCCTTGTCCTTGGGCATCTTTCACTGTTACTTTTTTCTTACCTCGCTTACCAGTTATTCTTATCCTGTTTTGCTGGTTTCTTTTCAACATTAGAGTTCTCTAGAGTTAGGTTCTAGGCCCTTTTTCTTCTCTGTCTCTAATTACTCCCCGAGTGACGTTAACCAGGCCCATAGCTCTAAATATGATTTATGTTCTCAAGAATTCAGTCCCTACCTCTGTCCCATGTTCCATACTCATGCATGCAACTATTTATTTAGTATTTCTGCTTGGAAATCTAATAGGCATTATAAACATAACATGTCCAATAAAAGCTATGAATTTGACCCAAAACTCACCATTTCACACATTCTCATCTTAAAAATTGGCACTCCCATGAACCTGATTGCTCAGGGGAAAAAACAAACAACCAAAAAAAAACACGTTGGATTTATTCTTGAGCCCTGTTCTCTCTCTCTCTCTCTCTCCCTTCCTCCCTCCATCTCTTCCATCTCTTTTTCTCTACATCGACTCCATCAGAAAATCTTGCTGACTTTACCTTCAAATATATCCCTTTTTAACTGTTTATTGTCTTTCTTTTCCACTAGTATGTAAGCTCCCTGAGAGAAGGAATTTTGTATTATTTGCTGCTGTTTCTCCAAAAATACTTAGAATAGAAATTGACAAATTATGACCCACTGGCCAAATCCAGCTCTTTACTAAATAATTTTTACATTTTTAAATGGTGAGAAACACCTTTTTTAGTAAAATTTTGTGACACATGGAAAATATATGAAATTTGAATGTCAGTGTCCATAAAGTTTTATTGGAACACAGCCATGCTTATTCATTTACATTTTGTCTATAGCTATTTTCTCATTACAGCATCTGAGTTGAGTAGCTGTGGCAAAGAGTCTTATGGCCCACAAAACTGAAAATATTTACTATCTGGTCATTAGCAGGAAACATTTGCTGACCTCTGCCCTAGGCTAACATTCTCTCACGGCAGCCAGAGCCTGAATTTATTTTTCCTATTAGTTCCAATAAAAATCTCAGAACTGAGTTTTATTGCCCTGGATCACATGACTATTCCTAGACCACCCCCTGAACAATGGACTGGACCACAATTAATTGGATGGTCTTGGGTCACATGCCCATTCCTGAAGCTGGGGAATGGGGAAGGCTTAACTCCTTCTGAATCATATGAACTGAATATGGAAGGGATGCTATAACCACAAAAAAGGTGAAGTTGACTTCTACATGGATCCTCTTTTTTAAAGAAGGCATATCCCTGACCCTGTGATTTAGTCTTCCTGTGAATTACAGCTTTCTGTTGAGAAGTCATACTCAGTTTACTGGAATGTAATTCCTGATACCTCAGACCATCTGGGTCTTGGGTAGGATCTGTGCTTTTTAAAAATCCATGGACTTCAAACATACATAATTATTGTCTTTTGAAGCCAGCTGTGCTGGAGTGGGACATAGTCCAGAAAGTATAGAAAGAAATGTCCTATCTGGGGCAGTGTCCTCTCAGAAGTTCCACAGTTGCTGTGGAGCCAGCTCACAGATGTCCTGGGCAAAAGCCAGGCTGCTGGTACCACTTGCACACCCAGCCTCCTTGGCAATGACAGAGTAAGGTCCTTTGGGTCCAGCTCCCTTACCTCATTGTGAGGATTAAGGACCACCCAGCCAGAGTGGGAGGTTATCTGCTGCCAGACCTTCCTAATTTACCAGGCAAACCATGGCCTTTCAAGATACCAAAATTTATGGAGAAGCAGGGAGAACTGATTTATGACCAAACTGTGCCTGTATCTTCCTTCAACAAAGGGATGCCATTGATAATCACTTAAAAAAAAAAAAAACACAAAAACTTTCATATGGTTAGATTTATGTTTTAGGAAGCTCATTAATGGCAGTTTGTAGGCTCTGTTGTAGTGAGGGAAAAAAAACCCAGGAATGACAGGAAGGAGTGTACGTACTAGTAATTCTTCTAACTCAAGTAACTTCTTAGTTTCCCATCCTTGAAGTCCTGGAGAAATCCTTGAGTCAGTGAAAGGTTTTTACATCATAATGTCAAACTGTAGGTGTTTTTCAGAGCCAAGCTGAGGATAGAGCTGATTTTGGAAATCATGGCAACATATCTGCAGCACAGAAGCGGTTATTTCCTTATTGATTAATTTGAGAACTGGACTTCAGCAGTCACATGATTCACTCTTTACGCATTAGCAAAGACATTCTGAGCTGCTCTTTGCTAGCATTTTCTCCTTTGAACAACAGTACTTTATTCCCAATTCTGACATTCCTTTTCTGTTCATATCCTCTCACTGAGAACTCTCCTAGATAGAGCCCATTTTTCTATAATAGAAATGATATTTTTCGTGTGACTAATAAAAGCTGACTGCCAAAGGGTGACAAATAAGCTTTTGTAGTTAGAAAACTGTTAACCAAAGATGCAAAAGCATGTTATTCCTGATGTCCCTTCCAATTGTGGCATAATCTGGAAGCTTTGTTCACCCTGAGATCTCACATTATTTGCATTTTCTGGAGTGAAGTCTAGTTCACATAGAGTCCCCAGTGGCCTGTGAAAATGTTCTCATTTAGAAAACAAAATGCCATCAATTAAAAACTATCTGTTTTTTCAAAATGGCCTTCAGTTCAACCCACACACTTTCTTGTGAGTTTCTGACCAAGGTCACAAGCAGTGGTCATATAGAGTGAATGCCCCTTAAGAGAACAGTACTGTGCTCTGGCAAACACTGACGAGTTTAAGGACTAGGTCTTTGGGCATTTGTTCAAAAAGATTTGGTCTACAATAGACTTCATTCTCGTTGCACTCTTCCATGATGCTAGTGTTATTAAAAAAAAGTGTTCTCTCTCTCTCTCTCTCTCCCCCTACACACACACGTGCACACACACACACACACACACACACACACACTTTTATGGAAGAAAGGAAAATTAACACTTTTGGGGAATTGGGTATCTTTACCCCCAACTAAGGAAGAAAAAATAAGAAGAAATGGTAGCTACCTTCAGCAATGTGGAGATGTGTTATACAAAAAAAGGACAGCAGGCAAATAGACTTGCTCAGAGGTAGATGAATCGGAACCAGGGCACAAAAATTACAAAGCAACGAAGCTGGCCGATTTTGGCTCAGTTCCACAACTAACTTTCTCAAGCACACCTAGTCAACAGTGAGGTGAACTGCTTTCAGGAGTTAGTAAAATCCTTGTCTTTTCAAGGCCTTACAAGCAGAGATACTCTTGGCCATCTGCTAGAGATGCTGTTGCAGAGATTCTTGGACTGTGTACCAGGCTAAAATGTTGTTAAGTGAGGAACGGGGTGGGGTGGGTTGAAGGGGTCCCTTGCTCCCTCTGAGCACATTCTCCACATGGAAGTTTTGTCTACATTGTTTTTAACAACATGCTGATATGATTGTTAAAACTCTAATAAAAATGAGTAGAGGAAGCAGATGGAAATCAAGACTCTGAAACATAACAGAGAAAGCAATGAAAGAGTGGCTCCAATTTTTGTGGTCAAGTTATCATAAACCAATGGTTCAAGACTCTCACCTCTCCCACTAGGTTCCTCTGATACTGGACGCATATTTGCCTCTGCTAGAAGGCTCTTCTAGAAATCCAAGATCTCTTTCAACTCCAAAACCCCCAGATATAAGTCAGTGTTAATTCAGGGAAGCAAAACCACCATGAGTATTATGGAATAAGGAACTGATGATGAGACTAAGGTCTTACAAAATTGTGGGAAAGTCTGGGAAATAAAGTCTGAAAGAGAAAGTTGGGGGATCCAAGAAAAGTTACTAAGCAGCCCTCCTGAAGCAGTGGTATAGGTGGACACATTAGGGTTTTCAAGGGAACTAGAGGGAGTTGGGCCTGTCCAGCTGCCAGAGTGGGACTGCAAAGGGGAGCTCGTATTTATGGGGGCCTATTGCCTCTGTGTTGAGGGTTAGACCTAGAGTCGCTGTTGGCTTGGGCTACTGTAGCGGGGAAGAGCTGTAAACAGCAGAAGAGAGTGAGTATCAGGTGGAATCTGCTGACACTTCTGTGTTTGTCTTTTAGCCCCCTCACTATGATGACTTTCTGAGAGAAATGGCATCCGCTTTACATCCACCCGCCAAGCCTCGCGGGTCTCTGGGTTGGCCAGCTCTCAGCCAGCATCATACACAGAACGGGATTTTGTGAAATGTCGGTACAGTTTAGCCAATCTGACACATACCCTGCTTTCTTCTTTAACTAAAAGCAACCATTCTATATTTTCTCCTTTAACTCAAGGGCTACTCAACAGTGCCACTAATTTTCAGCAAAGTTAATTCAGCCTAAAGGTAAATCATACTTTTCCCTTAGAAGGTTACCTATTTTCCACAACTTGCCTCTGGCAAGTATGCCTTTTAGCAACTGGCAGTTTGTACTCGAGTCTTCTTTCTTTTCCTTTGTCTTTTAATAGGAATTATAATCAGCTTTTATTCCTCTATGTCAGTAAGGAAGTATTCTTCACTGAATTTTCTTAGAAAATTTTAAACTGGCATAGAAAACGTAGATATCTGGTATTAGAGAAACGGCAAGTGGCAAAATAAAATGCCGTCTTTAATCAGGGCACCTGTGTTAGGCAATGGTTTTTCTGGTGCTTCTGTTAAAGGAAGTCATACGTCATGAGTAGCTAAAGGAAAAGCACCACTGTATATTCATAGGAGTCAGAGAAGCAGAAACTACTAAATGTATTCCATATTTGTCCTTTGATTGTTCAAGCATAGACCACAGATTTATGGAATCACACTTGTTCTTTCTTCTGAGTTTCTCCATCTGAGTCTCAATCTGAAATGGAATTGTAAATGCAAAGGCAATTAAGTTCAAATCAGTGAATTATGGCTTTGCTTGTCATTCCACAAGTGCTTTGATTGGGTTTGACCTTACACGTCTTTTTAAAGGGGTAGAGTTTGCCCATTTTCCTTCTCTTTTACAAGTCCCGCTAGCAACCAGAGTATTTGAATATACATGAAAAAAATCTTAGAAATTTCTATTCATTTTAAATATAGATTATAATGAGAATGTTTTGAGTATGAGAATGAGAAATTAAAATGGTTTAATTATTTCTCAAGTGTTTGAGAGAAATAATTTATTTCTCCATTAGGAAAAAGAATTCATGAGGTACTTTTAAATAGATGTGAAGATTGAGGAGGCAGGCTGAAATATTCCAAGATAGCTCATACATCCACGGAAGACATGGGAGATTGTTTTACTGTTTCAAGTCGTTTGTCTCTCCCTTCCTTGTGAAAGGATTATACCTCCCCACCCATTGCCATATGATTTGCTATGCTACCATATAAATACCCTACAAACAGCCTTAGCCACATGACTTACTTTGGCCAATGGAAAATGAATGACCGTAATAAATATTGCAACCAGGTGGAAGGTTTATGAAGCATCACAAGTTTTCCATTTGCCGCTCACTCTTCCTCTTAGCCGTGACATCATCATGCCCATTCTGATAGCTTCTCTTTAGGCTTGGGTTCTAGAAAATACATAGAGCAGAACCGCAGCTGACTCACAACATGTAACTAGCGTGAGCCATATTTCTTTGGTTTTGTTTTTTTGCAAGCCACTGAAATTTGGAAACTGTTTGTTATCACAGGAAAAGCTAAGTACTCTGGAAGATGGAAAGAAACCATACCAAACTGCTAACAATGGCTATTTCTGCAGTATTGAAATTATAGGTTACAATGCCTTTTTTTCCCCTTTTTTTTGTGTTTTCCATGTTATCTGTATCATATATCATTTTATAATCAGAAAAAAAGGAAGTTTTGTTTTTTTCTTTTAAACATTCTTTTGGTTCTTCTTTAACATCAGACATTTGAATTAAAGTTGAAACAAAATTAAATTTTGGCCAAGGGTGTTTGCCACATTCAGGGCAAACTTGGAATGCTGTATTTAAAAAATTGTCATCCTTCAAACTCATCTGCATATGCATTGCAATCCCTATCAAAATCTTGCTGACTTTGCAGAAGTTGACAAACCGATCCTAAGATTTAGATGGAAATTCAAATGACTCAGAATAGTCTTAAAATAATCTTAAAATAAAAAAAGGAACAAAGTTGAAGGACTCACACTTCCTGATCTCAACTTACAGTAATCAAGACTGTGTGGTATTAGCATAATGATAGAAATATAGATCAGTGGAATAGAATTGAGTCTGGGAATAAACCCTCACATTTATGGTCACTTGTTTTTCAACAAGAGTGCCAAAACAATTCAAAGAAGAAAGAACAAACTTTTCAATAAATGGTTCTAGGACAACTGGATAGCCACCGCAAAAGGATGGAGGTGGACACCTATCTCACACCAAAATGGATAAAAATTTAAATATGAGAAAAGCCATAACTAGACTAGAAGAAAATAAAGGAGTAAATTGACTTTGGTTTAAGGCAATGTTTTCTTAGGTACGACAAAAAAAGCACAATCAACAAAATTAAAAAAAAAAAGATAAATTGAATTTCATCAAAATTAAAAACTTTTCTATGCCAAAGGGCATGAAACCACATTTAGGGTATTTCCTTACTTTTCTTACCTTTTTTTTTTTTTGGTAGCAGATTTTAGTAATGCTGAAAATAGGGCCTTTCATTTAGTTCATCTTCTATTTATTCATTCAACAAATATTTCTAGAGTGCTCACTATGTACCAGGCACTTTGGGAGATGCTGAGACTACAATAGTGGGCCCAACAGACTTGGCTTTGACTTAAGGGAACTTATATTTGGGGAGGCAGACATTCATCAAAAACCCATAGAAAGTGAACAAACAAGTTGTGAGTGTCCTAAAGGGGACAAGGAGGACAGGATGTGAGTATATAAAATGGAGAACTGATATGTCTTTAGGAAATTAGATATCCATTAAAGGGACTATCACAGTAGTGATGTATCACTTAGTGGGTTTATGCATCTTTTCCTTTAATAAAACTGAGATAAATGCATGAATCAATGACCTTTAACATATCTTTCCCCTGGCAACTTCTTATGCATCCTATGGATTACAGGTACCCGAATTATGGCCTGTTCGTTTGCTGTTGGGAATGTAATATTCTTATTAATTGGTTCTTCTGGTCTACGTGGATCACTGATTTTCAGTGGATTAGGGTACTGCAAAATTCACACAACTAATATGATTCAAAACAAATTCCTGTGTACTGAGTTTGAAATATATTCAAAGCATCGTACTGGATCTTGCAGAATTCAGAGATGAATCACAAACTGAAACAGAAACTCAGGGGAGGGGAGGAGGGGGAAGCAAAGGGGGCCAGTCCCAGCAATACCTGGCCTAACAAGTCCCCCAGGTGATTCTGATGCTAAAGTGTGAGAACCACTGGTTTAGGAGATTAAGAATAAGGAAATTATTGAAGCTAATTTACTGTTAAGCAGATTATGGTAAATTGCCTAAAACACAGCTACAAAGTACTGTCTATAATGGCTAATTTGCTAATTATAGCTAGTTTAATTTTGTTTGGGATAAAATCCCAACCCATCTCTCTTTATAAAGTCTCCAAAAGTTGGGAAGAAGGAGGAATATCAGATTCCCCTGAGGGACTTTGTCAAATCACCTGAGTCTCTTTCTATCCTGGTCCCAAGGCCCTGTTGAGAAACAATTTTAGAGGGAAACAATGGATAAACTTAAATATTCAGAATGTTAATTTGATTATATTATGTTTCGATATCAACTAAACCAGTTATACTGATTTTGATTCAGACTTCTGCCTACATTTTAGCTTGTTCATTAAAATTTGAATGCTCCCGTGGGTGTTTCATTTACAACAAACAAATGTAATATCTTGTAGAGCATAGAGGAGGTAAAATCAGGATAAAGAGATGAAGTCAGTTTTTACTTCTGACTCCCACATACTAGTTGTATAACTTTGGGCAAGTTACTTAACACTTTTGATAAGCCTCAATTTCTTCATCCATAATATTTAATATTCTCAGCCTACTTCACAGGCTATTGAGAGGATTAATGGAAATTTTGTTGATGATATGTAGCACATATTAGGCTCTTTAAAGCTAGCAATGATGGGACTTCCCTTTCTTTCCTAAAGATATCTTTCTCCTGGATTCCTGACTTATCAGTGGATATCAATAATGTAGAAGATATTTCCAAAGAATTTTTAAATCTTTGGTGGTGTAATTGTAGGAAAAAATCTATTATCTATCTTTCTATCTGTCATCTGTCTATCAGTGAAATGCAGGCAGGCATTTCTGTGTTGAGAATGTATATCTATTGGGTCCCCATTCAATTAACAGAATTAAATTAATATTGACAGGTTTATAGATGTCTCAAATAAGCAAGAAAATATTGACCAAAATAAAAAAATGGCTCATGAGAGACAGCAGATTGACTTACCAAATATTAAACCTTTTTTCAAAGCTACTCTAATCTAAAGACCATGGTATCAGCATAGCAGTGCCCAAATTAGTGGAATAACAGAGAATTCAGGAATAAACTCAGGTTTACATGGAAATATAGCATGTAATGAAAGACATTTCAATTAATTCAAACAAGACTATTTTATTTAATAAATAGAGCTGACAAAATCAGCAATTCATTTGAAAGATGGCATGTAAATGGATTTTAAATATCTAAATGTAAAACATAAACATGTAAAACATAAAAGCAAAAATTTGAATATTTGTATAATTCTTGGGGCAGAGGAGGAGGACTTCTTAAGAAAGACAGTCTATAACTAAAAGGATAAACCATATTTGACTATTTAAAAATTAAAAATTATAAAGCAAAATATAGCATAAACAAAATTAAAAGACAAGTAATAAGATGGGAAAAGTATTTGTTACGTATTTGACAAAGAGTTAGTCCTTAGTACACAAAAAGTTATTCAAATTTATATTTAAAAAATCAGCAGAAAAATGAGCAAAGGATTTTGTCTAGATAATACACAGAATAATAAATCCAAAATGGCCAAAAAAAAGAACAATAGGCTCAACTTTTCTAGTAGTCAGGCAAATGCAAATAAAGATAATAATGAAATTATGTTTTATCCATAAATTGGGAAAAATAAAAATATTAATTTCATCCCATGATGGGTAGAATGTAGAGGCAGAGAAAGGAACATTGTCATGCATTTTTTTAAGGGCATATGAATTGTTTCACAAATGGGCAAAGCTATCAAATAATATTAATAAAATTAAACTGTGCAAGTACCCATTAAGACAGCACTCACATTTTGGAGAATTTATCCCACAAAATCAGGTTGCAATACATAAGAGTAAATGTGCAAGGACGCTTCTTTTGGTATCATCTATAATGGCATTAATCTGGAAATAATCTAAACATCCTTCAATAATAGAGTGACTGAATCAATTATGGCCCATCCATTCTATGGACTATGATAAAGCTTTTTGAAGTGGTGCTTTAAATTTGTATATGCTGAATTAGAAGTCTAGCCACTTAAAGGCAGGCTACATTATTGAGAAATGTGAGGATATCAATTCATATTGGAAAACAAAAATTAAACCCTGGCTATGTGTATATATGTATCTATAAATCCCTGAACAAGGAGGAAAAGTGTGAGAAGATACACATAAGACAATGAACATAACTTATGTTGGGAGCCTGGCCCAGGAGGAGGGTTGATGGGAGATATTTAGTTTTTTCATTAAACATCTCTGAATTGTTTCACATGTCATAATAAGCATGTAATAACTTTGTAACTTAAAAATATAATAAAAACAGAAGTCAGATTGTGTACAATCCTGAATTTACATGCAGTAGCACAGGTCTGGAAGAACTCATGCCAAATTGCTAATTTTGTAATCTCTTAGGAGAAGAGAGGTATTAGGGAAGGAAGGAAAGGAGAGCGTTTAGCTTTGTCTGGTACATATTTCTGTCTTTATTAATATGTATATTTTTTACAGTGAATACTAATTCATGTATTACTCATGTGAGTTAAAAATAAATACATAGCTTTAACTGTTTATACCCATGCAGTATAGTAGGCTCATTTTTTTTTTTCTCCAATTGGTAGTCAACATTGATTGGCACATACACAAACAAGCATGATAGTTCTAATTGGTTGAGGAGGATAATCATGTATTAGCTTAAGATCCAATGCCTTGCAGAGATATGTCATTCTATGAAAGTATTGACTTGTAGTGGTTGCAACTAGGAAATATAAATCTTATATTTTATATATTAGCTATATTATATAGATAATTATATATTAGCTATATTCACAACAAGCTAATACAGATTGTTGTGAAATTCAGCTATCATCTCTTACTGCTCCTTTAAACCTTAACTCTAATTAAGGATCATTTAGAGTTTTTAGCTAAAAGAATGGGTAAAAGAGTGTCTTTATCTCCACTTAGACAGAGGAAAGGTTTTAAAGTGGAAAATGAGCAATTGATGATTGTCTTTGCAAGTGTAATTAAGAAAATTTAACAGCACTGATTGTACTAAGTTCTGGACGTAAAATCTACCAAAGGCTGAGATATGGCTTCTATGTAGGTAATGTCATAAGATTAGCATGTCAAGTCTTTTATCTGATTCTAATTATTGGAATAAACTATAACTCTCACATATAGAATAATATATGTTATGTCTGTGACCCAAAGCAAAGAGGTCTCCCTTTGTCTTCCTCCCTCCTACGTTATCTGGGACCTTGGTGTCAACTGTTTCACCCCTACCTACTCTGCCCCTGAGACCTGCCATGTTGAAGGGTCTCCCTTCTCAGCAGCTCACTAACTTCTTTTACTGCACGGTTTACTAATAACAATTTCTCATTTTTTCAAGGATATTGCTAGGCCTAGAAAAGCTTCAAAAGCTCAGAGAGGGACCCTTAGTGGGTAAATTTCACAGACATTATGAGAGGGAAGAAGTATCTGGGTTGTGAGAAGGTTTTGCCTTCAGGGATTTAGGACTTTTCTTGCAAACATGACCCACAGATAGTTGAAAAATTATGTAGCCATACAAAATAGCAGTGCAAGCTACGTATGATAGAGGCACTCAGGATCAACTATCAGGGGAGTGGTTTAGACAGTGTGTGCTGAGATTTTTAAAGAATAAATCACCAGGATTCAGTCTGTTGAACTGGTGGCAAAAACTAGGAGATGACATTTATGTATAAATTCTCTAAGATATACATTGACTTGATACAGTAGTACATGCTGTATACATATTATATCACTTTAGATAGGCAAATTGCCTACGTGCACAGATACGTATGAAAAGCAGGAATGAATTGTTCAGTGGTGATAGTGATAGATTTGGTGTTAAGAGTGCTAATTAGCTTCTGTCTGCTACACACTGGAAACAGACTACCCTTGTATTCATGACACTATTGTTGATATGGTTTATCTTTCTCAAAGGTGATTATCATTTTGTTGAATATTCAAAGGACCAGCCCCATACACTGAAATATGTTTTGCCCAGAGCCCTATTTTTTCCTCTACTTCCTGAACTCCTTGCAAAACACAAAAGATACACTCAAATCTAACTGCTTATAATTGGCCTATTTATGAGGCATGTGAATGTGGCACACACATATTTACTTATAACTGTAACTGTAAGAGTTAAATCCCTCTGGAGGAAGAAGAGAGGTAGAATTACATGCATAGATGGGACTAAAAGAGCTATTCAAAATTTAGTGATGAGTGGGCATGTTCAGGAGAGAAATGGGGCACTCTTGGAAAGTTAGAAAAATAGATCAGTCTCTGAGGGTCTAGAAGAAACGTTGAAGCTGACTATGCATGAGAGTAAGCAGTGGAATAAAGTGAGTTTTGGAGACAGAAGTATCCTTGGAAGCCAGAAATGCAAAGCCTAGGGAAGTAGATCAAGATTGTAGGAGATGCTTTTTATACCTCACCCATACCCCTTTGGACCTTAACATTGTCATATGAGTGGCTAACTTTGACATGCCATCCTGTCCATTTCTTGGCCTAAGAGCTTTCTTTCTCTGACCAATGGAGTCTGCTTAGAGCTAGCATAGCAGTACAGAAAGAGAATTTGCAAGCATTGACTCTCCCTCCCCACCTCCTGCCCCCCAAGTACAGCATCCTTTCAAGCAGTGGGGTATAAATGCCCCAACTCCCTCCCTCCTTGGGTAAAATAACAGTAAATCCCAGAGACTTAACTTAATGGCATCTCTGGGTCCCCAGTGTGTTAAGCTTGTAGTATCTACAGTACTATAAGGCTTGCTCACACACCTGCATGGCTTGCTTTCCTTTCTTTTTTAAAAAATTTTTATTTTATATTGGAGTATAGTTGATTAACAATGTTATGTTAGTTTCAGGTGCATAGCAAAGTGATTCAGTTATACATATACATGTATCTACTCTTTTTCAAGTTCTTTTCCCATTTAGGTTATTACAGAATATTGAGCAGAGTTCCCTGTGCTGTACAGTAGGTCCTTGTTGGTTATGTCTTTTAAATATAGCAGTGTGTACATGTCAATCCCAAACTCCCAATCTATCCCTCCCTCACACCCTTCACCCCTGGTAACCATAAGTTCGTTCTCCAAGTCTGTGAGTCTCTTTCTCTTTTGCCTTCCTTTCCCAGCTGCAATTTACAATGCCCCTCTAGTGTCATCTGGGACCCCCTCTCCCAAAACCTAGCTGCACTTGAATCTTTGCCCCAAATATTACTCTGGGGAATCCAAACTAGGATTGGAATTTGTATACAAACTGAACAGCCAAAAATTTGACAAATAAAACCAAACCAAAAAAAAGTAAAAATAAGTAAAAGATATGATCAGACTAAGGAGACTTAAGAGATCAGTAAATGAAAAGATTATTTTCTCTCCCTTAACTAGATCTCTCTCTCTAAAAAAAAAAAAAAAAAAAAGAATTTAGAAAACATTGTTATATACTGATTTTATGGGTTAGTACTTTGTGAAGGAAAGAGACGCATAATGGGCATGTTTAAAAGTAAGCTTTTTAAAACTGTAATGCATTAAGCCATAACATATTGTTTGCTGTAATAATGGGAACCCACGGCACTAAGCGATGCATTGCCTGTTTCATTATAGTAGGTGCTTTCCTACTCCAGAAGTTCTTTTTGGAATTAGGTGGTCTTTTCCAAAGAATACTTGTGTTATGTGTTGAAATAATGAAAAAGCTGCTGAAACACAATATGCGTTTTTTAATCTAGTAATAAAGAAAGTAATATGGCTGAATAATGCCTGGCTAGATTAGCTTTGACACTGTATTTGCTTTGTGTCCAACTTTATCTGGCAATGCATTATTCACTAGTACTATACACAGTTCTTTATTAAGTCTTAATCAAATGCATTTTATCATAAGTGTCAATTCAACACTTTCCTGTTGTATTTATATATTCTTAAATACTGAATTCTTTGTAACAAATGATAAATGCTCAGGCTGGAAAAGCATATCATGTTTCTGGGGCTTGGGAATGAGGTCACTGTGTAGGCACAGGCTGGTTTTACATCTACATTAAAGTCATCTGCAAACAGATGATTATATTGCCCTTTCTTTTCTCGTCGTAATAAACCAAAATGTGACAATGTTTATTTAATTTTTTCTTCATCAGTGTGAAGCAGTCATGCTTTGGTCATCCACTGAGGGCATTTTAGTAGATTTGTAGGGCACGTAAATAGACTCAAACTTTTGACATAGATTTTTGTTTAATAGATTTTTGGACTAAATTTTCAAATGTGACTATGAGCTCAAATGAAGTAGGTTAAACATAAAGATTTATGTACAAACTGACAAGGAATTGAAAACAGCTACACACATTTTCAAGTATAATTAATTAATAATGAGCTGTGTATTTTGTAAAAGCAACTGGATCTTAGAAATCTTCTTAGTTTTCCTTGATTTTCTAGGAAAGAAAATGCTTACAAAATATACTATTAAACTGTGTTAAGATCTTAAGCTTACTATTCTGATAATATTGGACAAATTTAATTTTTTAAATATTACCAAAATCCAACTTCACATTGCTTGATTGTCTGGTTCTTTTATCAAAACAGCACTTGTGGATTTATAGGACTTCTTGTATTTGGAGAGAAAATACCAGTATTATAATCCTAAAATATCAGTTTGGAGAAATCTATTTATCCTACCAATATATATATATATATATATATATCTTTAAAACTAAAGAAGTTCATAATTTTGGATGAAAAAAAATACCACATTAAAAGAGGTACAAGGCTTTAAATGAAAATTACATGAATTTGGACTGCTGTCTCTCCGAGTAAGTGGTAGGGGAGATGGAGGGAGATGGAGTGTTAATGGCATTAGGCCCTACATGCTAACATGGCATTAGCCCTCGAGTAAATATCACTAGTTGCATAGTTTTATCTACAGAAGTAATACTTAGACAACTAAATATTATAATTAGTGCTTACATGTAAAATACTAAGAATAAATTAGAGGCTTCTTTTACGTAATTCACCCCACATTGGCATATAAATGACACTCAAATAATTATGCGTAAGAACAGAACCAAAACAAAAATTCCAAAAATCTCCCAAAATAACCCCCCCAAAATTATTGATTTTGTTTATTTGTAATTTTATTTTAGAAAGCAATGGTCTGTGAGCACCATTTGTGAAATGGTGTACCTGGAAATATTAAAACTTAGAAGGTTCAGGAATCCTAGAGGCTTCGATGCAGAGTGGATTCAGAGTCTCTGACTGTGTTTAACAGTATCTCCAGGGAACCATTAACGATTGGTGGCTATGGGTTTTTTCATTCTCCTCTTAAGAAAACTTCCACATTTCAATTTGTGTTATCCTTCTTTCTCACTTCTTTTCCTCAGTGAATAATTATTCTCACTTTGTTATTGCAGTGGGTTTTCTTGTGTGTTTGCTTTTTCCCTTTTATTGTTTTATTTTTTGGCCTGTCTCGTCCCAAACAACATCTCAACTTGTAGCTAAGACTTAGATCAGTTAAGAGAAGATTATAGTAACTTTTTAGATTTGTCTTGATGAGTTAATAAATGTTTCAGCTTTTAAGGTCAGTATTTATTAAGTAGAAAAAGCTGCTTCAGTAATTTGGGGGAATGCAGGATTAAGTAAATGTAAACAGTTTTCTTTATTAGAGAAATTCTCAGAACGTTTACTATTCTAATATGAGTTGTGAACTTCTGCGAGGGGGATTTGGATAGAATGTTTTTCCACCTCATTTACCCACAGAAAGACCTTGGTGTGGTGGTTGGAAGCAATAGCAAACATTTACAGTATTTAGTATGTGTCAGGTGCCGTTCTAAGCACTTTACCTTATGAGGAGAAAACAAATCTTCTTTCCAGATGCAGAAGATGCAGAAATTGAGGCACAGAGGCTCAGTGTCTTGCTCTCCTGTCAACAGCCAGCAAGGAACAGGGGGTAGGGATCTGAACTAAGCGGCTTATCACTGCACCATGCACTTATTTATTAGTGTCCATTAGTGGGTTTGCTTACTGGCCAAGCTAATCTGTTGAGCATTTAGTTAGTTGATATCATGTAGGTCAAATGAATTTACATTAATTCTTCATGCAGTCAGAGCCATACCAAATAAATCATTTCCTCTGTACTTTAACCTTCAGCTGAAGTGTCAGTCAGATCCTGTGCTGTCCTTGAGCTTTCTTGTTTTTCTTCTCTGTCCAAATAACTTTAACGAACACAGAGCTTTATCAATTATAATAATAATACCTTGACATATTTATGACTTACACTGCATACCTTTTTAATACAGAAAAATTATTCTTAACATGATATTTTTCTTACCAAGTAATTAATCAGTGATATTGATGGACCACTAATTATGAGCACATATTTCTAGTAAGAGTCTCAGGGTAAAAGAATCAATCAAATTAGAAAAATAATGCATTAAGAGGAGACAAAGGTTCTCCTTAAAATGATTTTTATACTTAAAAATGTCAGGCCAATTTTTAGTCTGTGTCAAATTTTTAGATTGAAGTTAAGTGTTAACCATTTGAAAAACAAATTTGAATCTCATATATGTATGT
>RJWK010031289.1:0-24299 GCA_004363435.1 Platanista minor | reverse complement strand
GGCCCAGCCACTCCGCGGCATGTGGGATCTTCCCGGACCGGGACACGAACCCGTGTCCCCTGCATTGGCAGGCAGACTCTCAACCACTGCGCCACCAGGGAAGCCCTGTTGGAAGACTTTTAATCACAGTTTCAATTTCATTACTTGTGATTGGTCTGTTCATATTTTCTGTTTCTTCCTGGTTCAGTGTTGGAATGTTATGCCTTCCTAAGAATTTGTCTGTTTCTTCCAGGTTGTCCATTTTATTGGCATAGAGTTGCTTGTAGTAGTCTCTTAGAATGCTTTGTATTTCTGCAGTGTCGTAACTTCTCCTTTTTCATATCTAATTTTATTGATTTGAGTCCTCTCCCTCTTTTTCTTGATGAGTCTGGCTAATGCTTTATCAATTTTATCTTCTCAAAGAGCCAGCTTTTAGTTTTATTGATCTTTACTATTATTTTCTTTGTTTCTGTTTCATTTATTCTTGCTCTGATCTTTATGATTTCTTTCCTTCTGCTAACTTTGGGTTTTGTTTGTTCTTCTTTCTCTAGTTCCTTTAGATGTATTTATTTGAGATTTTTCTTGTTTCTTGAGGTAGGCTTGTATGGCTGTTAACTTCCCTCTTAGGAACTGCTTTTGCTGCATCCCGTACATTTTGGATCGTCGTGTTTTCATTGTCATTTGTCTCTAAGTATTTTTTGATTTCGTCTTTGATTTCTTCAGTGATCTCTTGGTAATTTAGTAGCGTATTGTTTAGCCACCATGTGTTTGTGTTTTTTATGTTTTTTTCCCCGTAATTCATTTCTAATCTCATAGCGTTGTGGTCAGAAAAGATGCTTGATATGATTTCAATTTTCTTAAATTTACTGAGGCTTGATTTGTGACCCAAGATGTGATCGATCCTGGAGAATGTTCCGTGCACACTTGAGAAGAGAGTGTAATCTGCTGTTTTTGGATGGAATGTACTATAAATATCAATTAAATCTATCTGGTCTATTGTGTCATTTAAAGCTTCTGTTTCCTTATTTACTTTCATTTTGGATGATCTGTCCATTGGTGTATGTGAGGTGTTAAAGTCCCCCAATTACTATTGTGTTACTGTCAGTTTCCTCTTTCATAGCTGTTAGCAGCTGCCTTATGTTTTGAGGTGCTCTTATGTTGGGTGCATATATATTTATAATTGTTATGTCTTCTTCTTGGATTCATCCCTTGATCATTATGTAGTGTCCTTCCTTGTGTCTTGTAACATTCTTTATTTTAAAGTCTATTTTATCTGATATGAGTATTGCTACTCCAGCTTTCTTTTGATTTCCATTTGCATGGAATATCTTTTTCCATCCCCTCACTTTCAGTCTGAATGTGTCCCTAGGTCTGAAGTGGGTCTCTTGTAGACAGCATATATATGGGTCTTGTTTTTGTATCCATTTGGCAAGCCTGTGTCTTTTGGTTGGAGCATTTAATCCATTCACGTTTAGGGTAATTATTGATACGTATGTTCCTATGACCATTTTCTTAATTGTTTTGGGTTTGTTTTTGTAGGTCCTTTTCTTCTCTTGTGTTTCCCACTTTGAGAAGTTCCTTTAGCATTTGCTGTAGAGCTGGTTTGGTGGTGCTGAATTCTCTTAGCTTTTGCTTGTCTGTAAAGCTTTTGATTTCTCCATCGAATCTGAATGAGATCCTCGCAGGGTAGAGTAATCTTGGTTGTAGGTTCTTCCCTTTGATCGCTTTAAGTATATTATGCCACCCCCTTCTGGCTCGTAGAGTTTCTGCTGAGAAATCAGCTGTTAAGCATATGCAAGTTCCCTTGTATGTTATTTGTTGTTTTTCCCTTGCTGTTTTTAATAATTTTTCTTTGTCTTTAATTTTTGCCAGTTTGATTACTATGTGTCTTGGCGAGTTTCTCCTTGGGTTTACCCTGTATGGGACTTGCTGTGCTTCCTGGCCTTGGGTGGCTATTTCCTTTCCCATATTAGGGAAGTTTTCGACTGTAATCTCTTCAAATATTTTCTGTGGTCCTTCCTCTCTCTCTTCTCCTTCTGGGACCCCTAGAATGCGAATGTTGTTGCATTTAATGTTGTCCCAGAGGTCTCTTAGGCTGTCTTCATTTCTTTTCATTCTTTTTTCTTGATTCTGTTCCACAGCAGTGAATTCCACCATTCTGTCTTCCAGGTCATTTATCCATTCTTCTCCGTCAGTTATTCTGCTATTCATTCCTTCTAGTGTAGTTTTCATTTCAGTTATTGTATTGTTCATCTCTGTTTCTTTGTTTTTTTAATTCTTCTAGGTCTTTGTTAAACATTTCTTGTATCTTCTTGAAGTTTATCTCCATTCTTTTTCCGAGGCCCTGGATCATCTTCATTATCGTTATTCTGAATTCTTTTTCTGGAAGGTTGCTTATCTCCACTTCATTTAGTTTTTTTTCTGGGGTTTATCTTGTTCCTTCATCTGGTACATAACCCTCTGCCTTTTCATCTTGTCTATCTTTTTGTGAATGTGGTTTTTGTTCCACAGGCTGCAGGATTGTCGTTCTTCTTGCTTCTGCTGTCTGCCCCCTGCTGCTTAATTTCTTTGTGTACCTAGAGAATTTGCATTGCTCTTTCAAGTATTCTGAAATAAGAATTGCCTTTTTTTCTTTTACTTTGCAGAAACAACTGTTTCTTTTACTGTGTTTTGGTAATTAGGCTTTTCTTTCTTGTGGTTCTAAAATGAGATGGCAGACTTGGCCATTTAAAAAGTAAACTAGGGCTTCCTTGGTGGCACAGTGGTTGAGAGTCCGCCTGCTGATGCAGGGGACATGGGTTCGTGCCCTGGTCCGGGAAGATCCCACATACAGCAGAGCGGCTGGGCCCGTGAGCCGTGGCCGCTAAGCCTGCGCGCCCTGAGCCTGTGCTCCGCAACGGGAGAGGCCACAATAGTGAGAGGCCCGTGTACCGCAAAAAAAAAAAAAAAAAAAAAAAAAAAAGAAAAAGAAAAAAGTAAACTGGAAGGGAGAGGGAAGAAAGAAATAGGTGAGGGAGATTAAGAGGTGCAGAGTCCCAGTTGCCAAACAAATGAGTCATGGGTGTGAAATGTACAGCGTGGGGAGTATAGTTAATAACTGTAATATCTTTTTATGGTGATGTAACTAGATTTATTATGGTGATCAGTTTGAAATGTATAGAAATATTGAATCACTATGTTGTGTAACAGGAGCGAACATCGTATTAAGGGTTAATTATACTTCAAAAACAGACAGCAGGGACTTCCCTGGTGGTCCCCTGGGTAACACTCCACGCTCCCACTGCAGTGGGCCCGGGTTCAATCCCTGGTCGGGGAAGTAGATCCCGCAGGCATGCTGTAACTAAGAAGTCCGCATGTGGCAACTAAAAGATTCCACAGGCCACAACTAAGACCTGGTGCAGACCAAAAATAAAAAAAAATTTTTTTAAAACAGACAAGCTCATAAAAAAAGATCAGATTTGTTGTTACTAGCGGTGGGGGCATGGGGTGGGGTGAGGGGGGGATTGGATAAAGGCAGTCAAAAGGTACAAACTTCCAGCTACAAAATACCAGGAATGTACAACATGATAAATATAATTAACACTGCTCTGTGTTATATATGAAAGTTGTAAAGAGAATAAATCCTAAGGGTTCTCATTACAAGAAAAAAAATTTTTTTTCTTCTAGTTCTTTAATTTTGTACCTATATCAGATGATGGATTTTTGTTTATTTGTTTGTTTGTTTTTTCCTGTGGTACGCGGGCCTCTCACTGTTGTGGCCTCCCCCGTTGTGGAGCACAGGCTCTGGATGTGCAGGCTCAGCGGCCATGGCTCACAGGCCCAGCCGCTCCGCGACATGTGGGATTTTCCCGGACCGGGGCACGAACCCGTGTCCCCTGCATCGGCAGGCGGACTCTCAACCACTGCGCCACCAGGGAAGCCCAGATGATGGATTTTTATTAAACTTATTGTAATAATCATTTCATGATGTATGTAAATCAAATTATCATGCATATTATGCATTATTTTTCAAATCCATGAACACTGTATATATTTACATCTGTTTGTGTTGTCCTCATTTTCTTTTATCAGTGTCTTAAGTTTTCTGAGCACAGGTGTTTACCTCCTTATTCCTAGGTATTTTAATTATTTTGATGCGATTGTAAATGGGATTATTTCCTTAATTTCTTTTCTGATAGTTTGTTGTTAGTGTATAGAAATGCAGCAGATTTCTGTGTGTTAATGTTGTATCCTTCAACTTTACTGAATTAATTGATGAGCTCTAGTAGTTTTTTGGTAGTGTCTTTAGGACTTTCTTTGTATAATAACATGTCTTCTGCAAACAATCATAGTTTTACTTCTTCGTTTCCAATTCAGATTAGCCTTATGTTGTGTGTTTCTGCATTTAGAGTATAGCCTAACCTACCTGTTGACCTTTTGAGCTTAGAGTAAGGTCAGTTTGAGATATGAAGGATGGATTTTGAGAGGTAGAGTTGAAACAAAGGAAATGAGAAGGTTTTGATTTTGTTTTCAATTCGTAGGTAGAATGAATTGCAGGGGGAAGAGACTCGCATAGGTGAGGATAGTTGGAAGTATCATGTTGTAATCCTGGAAAAAGGTGGAAAAAAGTATCAAAAAAACACTTTTCCTGCCCTATCATATGAATAAACATCTGTAAAAACATTGTCTATTGATAAAGGATGCTCTCTCAAAACACTTGTTTTCTCAAAAGTATTTCAAGTTTCAAACTGAAACTTTAAAAAGTCAGTAGTGTGTGGAAAATTATTGTATTATGACAGTTTGCCAGTGAATAATGTTGAATAAAACTAGTATATAAATTTTGTATGTTTATGGTAAATAATTCCATGTGTATTGAATTTCTTACGTTCCCTGTATCTGTGAACCCAGAATTCTGTCTGTAGCAAATAGTGAAAATATGAAATATAGCTGTGGGCCTTTGTATCCTATTAGGAAACAAATTGGAGATGAAGACTCTATAAAGTATATTTATTCATAATCTACGTTTAAAAATCGGTGAGGCAAGAAGATCAGGTTAGGGCATCAGGGCACCCAGAAGAGTGGTGTATTCCGTTTTGATCTGCATGTCCTACTCTGCCATTGACAAAGAGCATGAAGGTCCATAAACTATGGTGTGTGGTAGCTCTGATCTCTGATATAAACTTCTAGGAGTGACTTCCAAATCTGTATCTTCAGGGTAGCTTCCCCATTGGTTCCTGAAACTTAATGTCTTCCAAGTTCATTGGCATTTTGCCATGATCTCTGCTTTCCTCTATACCTATACCTCCTGTAGATTTACTTATCTTGATTAATGGCTCATCATTCTCTTAGCCAAGTAGTCCAAAAAACTTAGGGTTATCTCTGATTTCTTCCTGTTGCTGGCCTTTATGTTGATTAACAAACGTATATTTTAGTTCTGAAATGTGTCTTCTTCCTTGAGCCTTCAGGATATTCATTTGTTCACTCATTCACTCTTTTGTTTATTCTGACACATTTATTTAGCACCTCATATGTGCTAGGCAGTGTGCAAGGTACTAGGCATATAGTGATAAATAAGACAGATTAGTTTCCTGCTCTTATAGAGCTTATAGTCCAAGCTTTCATCATTTCCCCTGCACCCTCTTTGAGTTTCTGTGATAGCCATTCTTATTTTTTCTGATTATAATGCATTCTTATTTTAAGAAGTGTAAGAGTTATTGAAATGTATAAACACCAAAAGGGGGAGACTCCCTCTATTTTCATCTACCAGAGATACCATTGATAAAAATTTGGTATCATTTCTCCAGATTAGAAAAAAAAATGTAGCCAAAACTTTCTAATGCATCTCTTTGCCTTTACTCCCTTTCTTGTCTGCATGTATTATAAATGCTACCAAAGATATCTTGTTAAAAAGCAGAGTTGATTGTTACTTTGTTCAAAAACCCCTCAATGTTTGTCTGTCGTCCACAGAATGAAGTATGAACACCTTAACGTTGTGATTACCATTAGGTTTCTACCATCTAACTTACTTGTTTCTCCAGAAACTTTCCCAGAAGTAGCCCTTCTTACAAGTGTAAATAAAAGATCTCAAGTGTGCTGCATTAGTATCCCCCATGTGACAAATAATACTCCGAATAGGGGAGACAGGTTGATATAAGTACACTAATAGTTTATTCAGTTTTCTTTTGTGTGCTTGCCGTCTCCCACTCACCTTGTTTACAGGAAAATAAAAAAAATTACAGGAGTGTTCTTAAAAATTAAAGCAGAAAAGTGTAAAGAAGTTGAAAGAACCTGAAATTCCATCTCACATGGATGATTACCATTAAAATGTTTGTAAATATTCTTCCATACATGTGTCTTTGAAAGTATTGTATATACACCTATAGATGTATGAATATGAAGTAATTTTACATAAATAGGATAATATTATAATGCTATAATATTTTCTTTTGCCTTAGATGTAGGTTTTGGAGATTTTTGTGTCAATAAGAGACCAGTGTTCAAGATGGTATATTTCTTTTTTGGCCTCACTGCACCGCTTGGGGAATCTTAGTTCCCTGGCCAGGGATTGAACCCCAGGCCCTTGGCAGTGAAAGGGCGGAATCCTAACCACTGGACGGCCAGGCAGTTCCCAAAATGGTATATTTCAAGAATGATGAGAAGCCTGCTTGCTTGAGAGAGTAAGAAGCTGGTCTGACTTCCCTGACCTTCTAGATTAGAGTAGATGTTGCTCCTCTGGGCTTCCACAGCACCGTGGTTGTCCCATCATGGCCCTTACTGCATTCCGTTGTTTGTCTGTCTACTTAAACCAAAGTCCCCCGTATCTGTCTCTTTGTATTCCTTGAGCCCAGAACAGTGCCTGACACCTAGTGGACATTTAAGTGTTTGCCGAATGGATGAATGACCGTATGAATGTCTTAGGTGAAGTAAGGTGGTTTGCCATGGAAAGAACTTGCCGCATGTATTCTTTAAAACCATTTATCTGTGTTTGCTTTGATTATTCATTTAGCAAGTAACGTTTTGGTATTAATTCAGTTTACCAATTAATTACCAGGGATTTTACTGCTGAGGAAAGAAGGTACTGACTGTAACCTGGTTGACAGTTATAATTCTGATTATAAATTACAATAATAGTGCTGTGGGACAGATGAGTATGAGACTCTGGATAATATGAACCGTTTTTTCCCCAGAGTATAATTATTCCTTCAGATAAGGTGGTATCCAGGTTCTGTTTGAGCAGCGATATAGGTGTGATGTAGTGAACAGAAGGCAGGATTCAACTTTTTTTTTTATATATATACATTTTTTTATTGTAGTAAAATATACAAAACATAAAATTTACTGTCTAAACCATTTTTAAGTGTACAATTTATTGGCATTAAGTACTTTCACAGTGTTGTGCAACCATCGTTATAACAGATATAATTTTGTATAATGTGCATAGCATATATTTCAAACCCATGGTTATACAGATTTCTTAAGCAATGCAGACATTTGTATAAATTGTGTAAAAATCGGGCAGTGTACACATGCAATTATAGTCAGTTTGGCGCCTTAATTATTCAATTTTTTCACAACTTCCTCAGTTTTACTGTAAAGTTGTCTGTAGCTCAAAATTTTCTGTAATCTTTTCAATAAAATTAGTAATATCACTTATAGAACATGAATTTTAGAACATGCTTTTCCACATTTATTCAGCTGATAGGGTTTTTCTCATGATGAATTCTTTGCTGCTTCAGTAAAAGGCTAATTTTAAGTTTTCCCACATTTACAAAGCTCCCTTGTTTTTATGACTTCTTTGATGGAGAATGAGATGTGTCTTCCAGTTAAAAGATTTCCCACATGTGTTGCATTTATTTTGTTGCTCTGCTGTGAGTTGAGTAATGTTTAAGGAGATGTGATCTCTTGATGAAGGCTTTGCCACATTCATTGCACCCATGGGGTTTCTCGCCTGTATGAATTCTCTGATGCATGATCAACACTGATGAGTCTGCAAAGGCTTTGCCACATTCTCTGCATCGGTATGGTTTCTCGCCTGTATGGATTCTAGAGTGTTTATAAAGGGATGAACTGTACTTGAAGCTTTTCCCACACTCCTTACATTCAAATGAGTTCTCGGGTGTGTGCGATTTCACATGCTGAGTAAAGGAGGAGTTCCAGGTGAATGATTTCCCACATTGACTACATTCATAACGCTCGTCTCCAGTGTGGAGTCTCTGATGGACCACGAGTTGTGCTTTATGCATAAAAGCTTTCCCACAGTCAGTGCACACAGAGGGTCTCTCTCCACTATGAATGTTTTGATGAACTGCAAGGTGTCCCTTACTGTTAAAGGCTTTCCCACAGTCACTGCATTTAAAGGTTTTTTTTTTTTCCTTGTATGCTTTTTTCATGTCTAATGAGACGAGACTTATTTTGGAAGGCTTTCCCACATTCACTGCACTCAAAGGTTTTTTTCCTTCTGTGCTTTTTTTCATGTCTCATAAGACACAACTTGTTTTTGAAAGCTTTTTCACGTTCTTTGTATTCTTAAGAGTTTTCTCTGATATAGTTTTTTTTTTTTTTTTTTTTTTACCGTACGCGGGCCTCTCACTGTTGTGGCCTCTCCCGTTGCGGAGCACAGTCCTTCCTGTCCCTCTAGCTCATCATCAAGTAAGCAGATAACTTCCACTGAGATGAGGTTTCTAAAGTTCTCCAGCATCACATTCCAATACAGCTTCCTCTGAGCACATCCCAGCAGCTGCCACTCCTCCAGGGTGAAGTCCACGACCACATCCTGGAATGTCACTGGTCCCATCCTGTGGCCCTAGGTTGGCTTTTCGTAGATTTTAACCAGGGCCGCTGGAAACTGAAACAGGCAGGAATACGCAAGAGGGACCCTCAGGTGATCAATTCCACAGCCTTCAGTTTTGCTTTCTTCACATGAACTGAGAAGCCGGTCTCTGCTCTCCACCTGTCCCTCAAGCCCTTCTGGCTCACCCGCTGCTCAGTACTGAAACACCCGGGATTCAATTTTGACTCTGCCTCTTATTAGCTCTGAGATATTAGGCAAGTCCCTTAACCATTTTAAAATTTACTTTCTTTATTCATTAAGTGAATAACTGGCTGCTCAGATCTAGCCCAACTCTAAAACTCTGTGACTCTGAAATCAGATCTATACTTTACCTTGGTCCACTGAAGCCTAACCTGTATATACTTCTTACTATCTCACTCAAGACATGTAAATGGCCAGAAGTAAAGGCCAGGGAGTATAGTGCCTCAGACCCTTAGAAAAACTACAGAATGAAGCAAGAGGTAGCACTGTGATAGTTTTTAGAGGAAGTATGAAACTGAGAACTTCTTTTGCATTCTTTGCATTATTTCACAATCACTTCTAGATAAAAATAATTATCTTGTTTGTGAATAATATGTCATTTGGGGATGGAGAGGATTTCGATTTGGTTCCTCAGTTTTCTAGCCTTATTCTGGGTAACTTGGTGAACTGGGATTCATTATGTCCTCTTTCTTTCTCTGACTTTTTTTTTTTACTCAGTAGAAGGATCTCGAGATTCAATATCATTGTCTGTGACACACATAGGTTAGATCAGTGATAGAAAAGAGTTGGGAGACTTGTTTTCCTTCTTCATTTTGAGTTAACAAAGCAAATTGCTTTACTTCTCCATGCTTGATTCTTTTTACTAATAGAAGATGAAATCTGACTCCTCTTACATTATGTGCTTTGGGATAATGAGGTAATTCTTTGGAATCTTTTTAAAAATTTCATTTAAAAAAATTTGTACAATTTCTAGTAAATGCATAAATCTAAGATGTATATATAGCTTAATGAATTTTTACATATGTATGCTGTTGTATGTGTATAACTACCAGTCAGATCAAGGTGTAGAACGTTTTCCTCCACCTAGAATTCCTTTATGCCCCTTTCCAGTCAGTACCCTCTTTTTGAACACTTTGAGTGCTTTATTATTCATATTAAGAAGCCAGTGAAGGCAAATCTTTTATGTTTCATCAGTAATTTGAATCTTGAAACCTATAATAAAGTCTGATCTGTAGATCGTAAGGTCTTTAGCCTTTTAGAAATAGATAAGGCATAATTGTGTAAAAATGCTTTTCTAATAAAATTTTAATCCAGGCTACAGGGAGTAGTGTGTTTTTTAAGATGTTTTTTGACGTGGACCATTTTTAAATTCTTCATTGAATTTGTTACAATATTGCTTCTGTTTTGTGTTTTGGGGTTTTGGCTGTGAGGCATGTGGGATCTTAGTTCCCTGACCAGGGGTTGAACCCACAGCTCCTGCAGTGGAAGGGGTAGTCGCAAACGCTGAACTGCCAGGGAAGTTCTCAGAGGTAGTAGTTTTACACTGATAAAGGGGCAGTGTTGTTTACCAGCATTTTCTTTTCTGTGTAGACATTTTCCTGAAAATTTTTGGGTTGTCTGAAAGTCAATTTATTTGGAAAGTTGTAAGTAAGTGGGAAAAGGAAAGTTGTTTGGGCAGACGAATGAAGAAGTTATTCAAGTTCTGTGAGTTCCAGTCTTCCTTCTACCTGTGCCATTGTGTAACCCTGTGAACAAGGCCTAACCTTATTTTTTACATCTAATATTTTGTCATGAATTATTTTATCCACTGTTTTTAATGACTTTGAATTATTGAAACACCATTGAGAACTGTTTTCTTACCGTCAAAATAGGCATTTCCCCTAAGCAACCATATCTATACACAGGCTTTACTCAGTCACTGAAATAGCATGGGGTTTTTAGGCCAAGGAAGCTATCCAAGAATTTTGTGAATAAGGCTGAGTATTGACTTTGCCAGAATTCATGGGAAAGTTGTCTTTCTTCTTGTTTTGTATGGTGGAAGAGGGTTTTTCATACAAACATTGCCCCAATGTTTTTTCCTTTTTCTGCTGAGGGTTTTTTGTTTTTCTTTTTATGTCTAGAGATTTAAATTTCTTCTTTAAAAATTTATTTTTAAAAAATTTTTATTTTATATCGGAGTATAGTGGTTTACAGTGTTGTGTTTCAGGTGTACAGCAAGGAGATTCAGTTATACACACACACACACACACACACACACACACACATCTATTCTTTTCCAGATTCTCTTCCTATATAGGTTATTACAGAGTATTGAGTAGAGTTCCCTGTGCTATACAGTAGGGCCTCGTTGATTATTTTGTATATGATAACGTGTATATGTTAATCCCAGCCTCATAATTTATCCCTCCCCCCTTCCTTTCCCCTTTGGTAACCATAAGTTTGTTTTCTAAGTCCGTGAATCTGTTTGTTTTGTAAATAAGTTCATTTGTATCATTTTTTTTAGATTCCACATATAAGTGATATCATTTGATATTCGTCCTTCTCTGTCTGACTTAATTCACTTAGTATGATCATCTCTAGGTCCATCCACGTTGCTGCACGTGGCATAATTTCATTGTTTTTTTATGGCTGAGTAATATTCCATTGTTTATATATACATCTCTTAAAATAGAATTTATTATTTATTTTTGACTGTGTTGGGTCTTCGTTGCTGTGCATGGGCTTTCTCTAGTTGCAGCCAGCGGGGACTGCTCTTTGTTGTGATGCGCGGGCTTCTCCTTGCTGTGGCTTCTCTTGTTGCAGAGCACGGGCTCTAGGCGTGCGGGCTTCAGTAGTTGTGTCTCGCGGGCTCTAGAGCCCAGGCTCAGTTACTGTGGCACACGGGCTTAGTTGCTACACGGCATGTGGGATCTTCCCGGATCAGGGATCGAATCTGTGTCCCCTGCATTGGCAGGTGGATTCTTAACCACTGCACCACTAGGGAAGTCCGTGTACCACATCCTCTTTATCCGTTCCTCTGTTGATGGACATTTAGGTTGCTTCCATGTCTTGGCTCTTGTAATTAGTGCTGCAATGAACATTGGGGTGCATGTATCTTTTCGAATTACGGTTTTCTCCCATTATATGCCCAGGAGTGGGGTTGCTGGATCATATGGTAGCTCTATTTTTAGTTTTTTAAGGAACCTCCATACTGTTCTCCATGGTGGTTGTACCAGTTTCCCACAACAGTGTAGGAGGGTTCCCTTTTCTCCGCACCCTCTCCAGCATTTACTGTTTGTAGATTTTTTTGATGATGGCCATTCTGACCAGTGTGAGGGTGATACCTCATTGTAGTTTTGATTTGTGTTTCCCCAATAATTACTGGTATTGAGCATCTTTTCGTGTGCTTTTTAGCCATCTGTATGTCTTCTTTGGAGAAATGTCTGTTTAGATCTTCTGCCCATTTTTTGATTGGGCTGTTGTTCTTTTGATATTGAGCTGCATGAGCTGTTGTATATTTTGGAGATTAATCTCTTGTCAGTCTCATCTTTCGCAAATATATTCTACCATTCCGAGGGTTGTCTTTTTGTTTTGGGTATGGTTTCCTTTGCTGTGCAAAAGCTTTTAAGTTTAATTAGGTCCCACTTGTTTATTTTTGTTTTTATTTTCATTACTCTTAAGAGGTGAATCCAAAAAGATATTGCTGAGATTTATGTCAAAGAGTATTCTGCCTATGTTTTCCTCTAAGAGTTTTATAGTATCCGGTCTTACATTTAGGTCTTTAGTCCATTTTGAGTTTATTTTTGTGTATGGTGTTAGTGTTCTAATTTCTTTCTTTTACATGTGGCCAGTTTTCCCACCACTTATTGAAGAAACTGTCTGTTCTCCCTTGTATATTCTTGCCTCCTTTGTCGTAGATTAATTGACCATAGATGTATGGGTAAACTTGTTTAAATGTTATTTTTTGGTAGACTTTTATTTTCAGTAATTTGTTTTGAGATAAGTTGAGTAAGAGGTTCAGATTCCAAGACAAACCAGGGATTTATCTTTACTTTGGGACTTGACAGCGAGATGTTAAAAAAATAATAATTTTGTTTTGAAAATTGTAATCAAACTTAGATTTAGATTGCTTTATTTTAGAGTATTCAATGGAGTTTGATTTTTTGATGGTTTCCTCACGTAAATAGGAAGCCAGCAGAAGAAGACCTGTGATGACTAAACTTCATTATCTCTGCTAAAGGGACCTTGTTAAAGGAAATTAAATGTAGTAAAGATCGTGATGCTGGGAGCTTGACCTAGTATTGAACGTTTTGTGATTTCAGGCACCTGAACTTTGAGCTAGGCAATGTGGACTATGTTTGATGGTTCTTGAGCATGGTTCATACATTTGATCATTCATGCAATGTACTTTTATTGAACTAACCAGGCATTGGGGATATAATGTGGAGGAAACCCTGATGTGATACCATCCCCCATGGAACCTGTGGGCTGGTGGAGGAAATAAATATTAATATTAAATTAAATGTAAAATTGTAAACTGCAGCAGTGGTATAAGTGATATTAGTGAAATTTGACCAGGTTAGAAAATGCATCCCCAAGAAATGGTATTTCTGCTATGATTTGATGGAAGAGTAGGTATTGACTTGGCAAAGAGAGGAAGGATGGTTGTCCAGGCAGAAGGAACAGCAGGTGCAAAGGCCCTGTGGTAGAAGGGAAAACGGTAAAATGAGGGTAGTGTAGCCTGAGAAGTGACAGCTAGAGGGAGAATGAAATGGTGTGAGGTGGAGAGATAGACCTGCTCTGGCAGGTTTTTATTAAAGGTTTTGTTAAGTTTTTGCCTTTATTCTAAGAGGAGCAAGGAACCATTAGAGGGTTTTAAGCAAGAAAGGACAAGATCAGAATTTTTTTTTTTTTTTTCTTTTTGGCTGTGCCACATGGCTTGTGGGATCTCAGTTCCCCAACCAGGGATTGAACCTGGAGCCACCGCAGTGAAAGCTTGGAATCCTAATGACTAGGCAACCAGGGAACTCCCCAGACTTGCTTTTTGATGTGATCATTTTTTACCTCAAGGCAGAGAATGGATTGAGGTGCACCAGAATGGAGGCAGAGATACTGGTTAGGAACTTAGTCTAGTTCAGGTGAGAGATAGTGGTGACTTAGACAAGGATGGTGTTGGTGGAGAGGATAGAAAGGAATTAATTCAGGAATATTTAGGAGATGTGGTGATCATTTTGTAATGTATAGAAACATCGAATCACTATGTTGTACACCAGGAACTTACATAGTGTAGGTCAACTATACTTCAACAAACAAACAAACTTATAGAAAAAAAGATCAGATTTGTGGTTACCAGAGGTGGGGGGAGGGGGAATTGGATGAAGGTGGTGAAAAAGTACAAACAGAAGGAGATGTCTTAGTGCAGGAGAGAACTCATTGGTTAAATTTAGATATACCCTCTTATTGTGTTCAGTTCGATAATTTTGTTCTTAAGATGCAAATAAATACATATGTGAGAATTGCTTTTCCATACTGGTATGCTTATCAGTGCTTTTCACATCCTGTAGGTTTTTACATGTGTTGATGTGTACTGCAGTTGGTTTTTTTTTTGCGGTACGCAGGCCTCCCACTGCTGTGGCTTCTCCCATTGCGGAGCACAGGCTCCGGACGCGCAGGCTCAGCGGCCATGGCTCACGGGCCCAGCCGCTCCGCGGCATGTGGGATCTTCCCGGACCGGGGCACGAACCCGCGTCCCCTGCATCGGCAGGCGGACTCTCAACCACTGCGCCACCAGGGAAGCCTGTACTGGTTTTAACCAAAGAATAGGCATTGGATAATATTTCCTGAATGAATGACTAGATAAGTAATTTTAATGCTTTCCAGAAATAGTGTTCTCCTGCTCACGTTTCTCATGTTGGCAAATAATTCAGGCTGCGTTATTAATTGATATTTGCACTTAATTAATAATAGTGTACTCTCCCTACCCAACAACCCCTTCCCCTTCCATAAGCTGTGACCTGATTGCTCAGAAGCATGTTACCTAATTGAATCAACATAGAAAGTTAAAAATAGCTATCTGCATGGTATTATTTAGCTTGGAGTTATTTTGTTCTCTACTTATGCTAGCTGGTTTATAATTTGATGAAAGCATATTTGAGTATTTTCTTATTCTTTTGATCATTAAAAAAACCTAAAATATATTGAATTTTCATTGTTGTCTTTTTTTAAATTTATTTATTTTATTATTTTTTTTCTTTTTTTTTTTTTTGCGGTACGCGGGCCTCTCACTGCTGTGTCCTCTCCCGTTGCGGAGCGCAGGCTCCGGACGCGCAGGCTCAGCGGCCATGGCTCACGGGCCCAGCCGCTCTGCGGCATGTGGGATCTTCCCGGACCGGGGCACGAACCCGTGTCGGGACCTGCATCGGCATGCGGACTCTCAACCACTGCACCACCAGGGAAGCCCCATTGTTGTCTTTTTTTTTTTTAATTTATTTTATTTTATTTATTTTTGGCTACGTTGGGTCTTTGTTGCTGAGCACAGGTGTTGCTGAGCACAGGCTTTCTCTGGTTGGGTGAGCGGGTGCTACCCTTCATTGCGTTGCGTGGGCTTCTCATTGCTGTGGCTTCTCTTGTTGTGGAGCACGGACTCTAGGTGCGCGGGCTCAGTAGTTGTGGCGCATGGGCTTATTTGCTCCCCGGCACGTGGGATCTTCCCAGACAAGGGCTCGAACCTGTGTACCCTGCATTGGCAGGCAGATTCTTAGCCACTGCGCCATTAGGGAAGTCATAATTAAGTTGCATTCATTTCTGTTGAGCAGATGCTTGTTCAAAGGGATTTAAATGACAAGCTTTTTCTGTTTACCCTACTGGAAGTTTGATCCACTCAGCTGACAGCTTTATTTTTCTTTCCTCAAAAGCCAGAACTAGGTCTATAGAAAGGAAAGGAACGTATTCCGGAGCCAAAGGCTGGTGTTGCATAGGCCTGTGGGGGTGCATATTCAGAAGCTTTGCAGTTAGTTGGCCTGGATCTGTCAAAACAGGTGTGGTTGGTTCTGGCTGGGCCATGGTTTATTTATATGCTTCTGCGTAGTGATCTTGGGAATGAATGCATTATGAGTACAGTTTGGAAAGTTGTATCAATTGCTGAGGGAGAAAAAAAAAACCCACCCGAGAAACCCCACTGTTGAACAGGTCTTGGGTTCACTGGTTTAATTTTCTGTGAGTGCCGTCCAGTGATTAAACCTTTGCCTCATCTCAGCAGCAACTGCCAGTTTTTTTGGAAGCAAGTTAGTTCATGGAAGAGACTTTGTGTGATAGGAAGACAAAATGTGAAATTAAATATATCTTAACTCTGGCCTAAGTAGGTATTGTTAAACATGAGTGAGTTGGATGTAAAATAAGCTTTCTCTTCTGGTTTCAGGAAAGCATAGTGGAAAAAAATGTAGGATTCTTTTCTAATTTCTGTTGATCCAGCTAGGATATTACGTCTTGCATTTTTAAGGCATTCAAACATTTGTTTAGTTGAATTGTGAGAAAAGGATAGACAGAAGAACAGGACATTCTATGTTTGAACAGTGTTAAGTAGAAGAACATGAATTGATGAGGTAACTGTGTCCTTCTACATTTTTGACTATCAGGATTTAGATTTGGTTACAGATAATGCAATTATGTTTACAAAAGAAATGCAGACATTTCAGTAAAGTACTAACAGTTTTCAGATGAGACCTAATCTGAGTGTTA
The DNA here is from genome assembly GCA_004363435.1 of Platanista minor. Lineage (NCBI taxonomy): Eukaryota > Metazoa > Chordata > Mammalia > Artiodactyla > Platanistidae > Platanista > Platanista minor. Next base: position 7,813 of record RJWK010031289.1, on the reverse strand, counting down.
ATTAGAAAAGAATTTACAATTTTGCGTTAAATGTAATCCTTCTTAAATCTTACTGTTAAATTTACTTTATGATCATGATGAGGTACATTTTTTTTTTAAGTAATTTTTATTGAATTTTTTATAGTTGGTTTACAATGTTGTATTAGTTTCAAGTGTACAGCAAGGTGATTCAGTTATATATATATATATATATATATATATATATATATATATATTTTTTTTTTTTTTTTCAGATTCTTTTGCCATATAAGTTATTACAGAGTACTGAGTAGAGTTCCGTGTGGTACACAGTAGGTCCTTATTAGTTATCTGTTTTACATATAGTAGTATGTATATCTCAATTCCAGTCTCCCAATTTATCCCTCTTACCCTTACCCCTTGGTAACTATAAGTTTGTTTTCTACATCTGTAACTTTATTTCTGTTTTGCAGATAAGTTCATTTGTACCCTTTTTTTAGATTCCACATATAAGTGATATCATATGATATTTATCTTTCTCTGACTTCACTCAGTATGACAGTCTCTAGGTCCATTCATATTCCTGCAAATGGCATTATTTCATTCTTTTTTTATGCCTGAGTAATATTCTATTGTGTATATATACCATGTCTTCTTTATCCATTCCTCTGTTGATGGACATTTAGGTTGCTTCGTGTCTTGGCTATTGTAAATAGTGCTGCAGTGAACATTGGGGTGCATGTATCTTTTCGAATTAAGGTTTTCTCCGGATATATGCCCAGGAGTGGGATTGCTGGATCATATGGTAGCTCTATTTTTATTTTTTTAAGGAACCTCCATACTGTTCTCCATGGTGGCTGTACCAGTTTACATTCCCACAGCAGTGTAGGAGGGTTCCCTTTTCTCCGCACCCTCTCCAGCATTTACTGTTTGTAGATTTTTTGATGATGGCCACTCTGACCAGTGTGAGGTGATACCTCATTGTAGTTTTGATTTGTGTTTCCCTCATAATTAGGGATGTTGAGCATCTTTTCATGTGCTTTTTAGCCATCTGAACGTCTTCTTTGGAGAAATTTTTTGTTTTTTAATTTATTTGTTTATTTTTGGCTGTGTTGGGTCTTTGTTGCTGTGCGTGGGATTCCTCTACTTGTGGCGAGCGGGGGCTACTCTTTGTTGTGGTGCACGGGCTTTTCACTGAGGTGGCTTCTCTTGTTGTGGAGCACGGGCTCTAGGCACACGGGCTTCAGTCGTGGCTTGCAGGCTATAGAGCGCAGGCTCAGTAGTTGTGGTGCATGGGCTCAGCTGCTCCGCAGCACGTGGGATCTTCCCAGAACAGGGCTCAAACCCATGTCCCCTGCATTGGCAGGTGGATTCTTAACCACTGCGCCACCAGGGAGGCCCTGGAGAAATATTTATTTAGATCTTTTGCCCATTTTTTAATTGGGTTTTTTTGTTGTTGATATTGAGCTGCATGAGCTGTTTGTATATTTTGGAGATTGATCCCTTGTTGCTTGCTTCATTTGCAAATATTTTCTCCCATTCTGTGGGTTGTCTTTTCGTTTTGTTTATGGTTTCCTTTGCTGTGCAAAAGCTTTTAAGTTTAATCAGGTCCCATTTGTTTACTTTTGTTTTTATTTTCATTACTCTAAGAGGTGGATCCAAGAAGATATTGCTGTGATTTATGTCAAAGAGTGTTTTCCTCTAAGAGTTTTATAGTATCCAGTCTTACATTTAGGTCTTTAATCCATTTTGAGTTTATTTTTGTGTATGGTGTTAGGGAGTGTTCTAATTTCATCTGTTTACATGTAGCTGTCCAGTTTTCCCAGCACCACTTATTGAAGAGACTGTCTTTTCTCCATTGTATATTTTTGCCTCCTTTGTCATAGATTAGGTGACCATAGGTGCATGGGTTTATCTCTGGACTTTCTATCATGTTTCATTGATCTGTATTTCTGTTTTTGTGCCAGTACCACACTGTTTTGATTTCTGTAGCTTTGTGGTATAGTCTGAGGTCAGGGAGCCTGATTCCTCCAGCTTCATTTTTCTTTTTCAAGATTGCTTGGGGACACAGGCATAGAGAATGGATTTGAGGACACAGAGAGGAGGAAGGGTAAGCTGGGACGAAGTGAGAGAGTGACATTGACATATATACACTACCAAATGTAAAATAGATAGCTAGTGGGAAGCAGCCACATAGCACAGGGAGATCAGCTTAGTGCTTTGTGACCACCTAGAGGGGTAGGATAGGGAGGGCGGGAGGGAGATGTAAGAGGGAGGGGACATGGAGATATATATATATACATATAGCTTGTTCACTTTGTTATACAACAGTGTAAAGCAATTATACTCCAATAAAGATGTTAAAATAAAAAAAAAATAATTGCTTTGGCTATTTGTGGTCTTTTGTGTTTCCATACAAATTGTAAAATTTTTTGTTCTAATTCTGTGAAAAATGCCATTGATAATTTAATAGGGATTGCATTGAATCTGTAGATTGCTTTGGGTAGTTTAGTCACTTTGACAGTATTGATTATTCCAATCCAAGAACATGGTATATCTCTCCATCTCTTTGTGTCTTCTTTGATTTCTTTCATCAGTGTCTTATAGTTTTCTGCATACAGGTCTTTTGTCTCCTTAGGTAGGTTTATTCCTGGGTATTTTATTCTTTTTGATGCCATGGCAAATGGGATTGTTTCCTTGATTTCTCTTTCTCATCTTTCGTTGTTAGTGTATAGGAATGCAAGAGATTTCTGTGTATTAATTTTGTATCCTGCAGCTTTACCAAATTCATTGTTGTGCTCTAGTAGTTTTCTAGTAGCATCGATAGAATTTTCTATGTTCAGTATCATGTCATCTGCAAATAGTGACAGTTTTACTTCTTTTCCAATTTGGATTCCTTTTATTATTATTTTTTTCTTCTCTGATTACTGTCGTTAGGATTTCCAAAACTATGTTGAGTAAAAGTGGCGAGAGTGGACATCCTTGTCTTGTTCCTGATCTTAGAGGAAATGCTTTCAGTTTTTCACTGTTGAGAAAGACAATTGCTGTGGGTTTGTCATATATGGCCTTTATTATGTTGAGGTAGGTTCCTCTGTGCCCAGTTTCTGGAGATTTTTATCATAAATGGGTGTTGATTTTGTCAAAAGCTTTTTCTGCATCTATTGAGATGATCATATGGTTTTTATTCTTCAGTTTGTTGAGGTGGTGTATCACACTGATTGATTTGCAGATATTGAAAAATCCTTGCATCCCTGGGATAAATCCCACCTGATCATACTGTATGATCCTTTTAATGTGTTGTTGGATTCAGTTTGCTAGTATTCTGTTGAGGATTTTTGTGTCTATGTTCATCAGTGATATTGGCTTGTAATTTCCTTTTTTTGTGATATCTTTGTCTGGTTTTGGTATCAGGGTGATGGTGGCCTCGCAGAATGATTTTGGGAGTGTTCCTTCCTCTGCGATTTTTTGGAAAGAGTTTCAGAAGGGTAGGTGTTAACTCTTCTCTAAATGTTTGATAGCATGTGCCTGTGAAGCCATCTGGTCCTGGACTTTTGTTTGTTGGAAGAGTTTAATCACAGTTTCAATTTCAGTACTTGTAATTGGTCTGTTCATATTTTATACTTCTTCCTGGTTCAGTCTTGGAAGGTTGTACCTTTCTAAGAATTTGTCCATTTCTTCTCAGTTGTCCATTTTATTGGTGTATAGTTGCTTGTAGTAGTCTCTTATGATCCTTTGTATTTCTGTGGTGTCTATTGTAACTTCTCCTTTTTTCATTTCTAATTTTATTGATTTGAGTCCTCTCCCTTTTTTTCTGGATGAGTCTGGCTCAAGGTTTAGCAATGTTGTTTATCTTCTCAAAGAACCAGCTTTCACTTTCATTGATCTTTGCTATTGTTTTCTTCGTCTCTATTTCATTTATTTCTGCTCTGATCTTCATGATTTCTTTCCTTCTACTAACTTAGGGTTTTTTTTTGTGTGTGTGTGTGCAGATTTAGTTTTGTTGTAACAAAGCCACTTGTACACTTTTAACGTCTGAAACTGAGCATCATCTTTCCTTTCCAGTGAAACAAAAAGAAAAATTTAAAAATAAACAGGGACAGGGCTTCCCTGGTGGCGCAGTGGTTGAGAGTCCGCCTACTGATGCAGGGGACATGGGTTCACGCCCCGGTCTGGGAAGATCCCACATGCCGCGGAGCGGCTGGGTCCGTGAACCATGGCCGCTGAGCCTGCGCGTCCGGAGCCTGTGCTCCGCAACGGGAGAGGCCACAACAGTGAGAGGCCCGCATACTGCAAAAATAAATAAGTAAGTAAATAAATAAATAAACAGGAACAAAATTACAGTAGAGAATGTCAATTGCAAATAAGATCCTACAGGTTTTGCTGATTCTCCCATTGAGTGGCAGGGCTCAAGTCATCATTAGGAGAGAATTTTATTTTAAAAGTGTCATCTTAAACTGCAGGGATGTCCATTAAACATCACAATTAAACATGCCAGAGGAGAAGCCATGTTGTCAAAATGCCCACTTAACCCACCCAAACATCTCAAACCCATTCTTTGCTGACGTTCTATAACCCCATTTTTTAAAGTTTTTTTTTCTTTTTTTAAACAAGAGAAAGTAGACAGATACATGTTGGTAAATGCTAGCTGTCCATATTCACATAGAGACACAGTACAATCTCTGAGCCCAATATACAGAGAAAGGAGGAAAAAAGCTAGAATTCTATGCACTACTACACAGGGGCCTAGCACCCTCCAGCTTCCAGCAGAGCTAAGGGAGCAGAAGGTTTTTCTTTTTTCCCCACAGAGCATGGTGGTGTTGATTCCATAAAGTGTTTGTTGAGACAAGAAGGGGTAAAAATTAATTTGGAACAAAGGGGTAGAGATTCTTTTCCCACTGAATTGTGCTCAAGGTATTTTCCCCCAAAATAAGTTGTGAGCCATGGTATAAAGGAGAAAAGAGACCTCAAAAATAGGGTGACTGAGCACAAGAGGAGGAGGAGAAAAAAAAGACTGCAACTTGCTCCCAGGGACTGGAGAAAATTTAAAAAGGAAGGTTGGAATACATCAGTGTTCCATTAGTCATCTTCTCCTTCATCTTCCTTCATCCTTAGCCCCTTCTTCATCAGTATCTTCCAATCTTTCCTCTTCATCATCATCGTCACCACCTTCTTCCCTTTCCTCATCATCCATGTCTGGAACCAAGTAGTACTGTAATGGATTTGGCCAAATATCATCTTTGATGATCTCTCCTAACTCATCTGCACCTGCATCAGAATGATCAGTAAACCAGGTGAAGAAGCTTTCTGGTTCGTTATGCTGTCTCATCCTGCTGGCTTTATTCTGCGTTTGACTTGAACGTTTTGTCACATCCTTTCTGGATTTCCATTTGATTTCAGTGGACTTTGAAGACGGATCACCACTCTCATTCCGATGAAATTCTTTGGAGAGAACTTTATTTTTGAATTAAGGGTTTTCATCAAAATAAGAATCTATTCTCTGTAACCTGATTTAATATCTCCAAATTCTGTCACTTCAACTCTTGTCAAATAATGCAGCGCCTCTTCATCCTCCTCCCCAAGCAGTGCAGACACTTGTGGATGGTTAACAAATGTTGTTACCCAAAAATGTGGGGTTTTGGCAACCAGTTCTGACCTCTTCTGAAGAAATGGTTGGCGGAGTTTGTTATATTTCTCTTGTACTTTCAAAATCTCGTCACTGGCTTGTTCGTTAAGTCTGTCTGTTTTCATTTTGTACTTCATCAGTATGTTCAATTGCTTCTTGCTATTCTTTTTCTTCCTTCGGCAAGTTTGGAGAAGCAGATGTTTCCTCTGGCCTGGAGGCAGGAGTCAGTCTAGGTTTCTTCGGTTTCTTTGCTTGGGGTGGAAGTGAAAACTGGTGTTTGGGGGCCATGCTGGGAGAAAAACCAATAATCCACCCAAGGAAAGATGCTCGTACCAGGAGCTCTGAGAACTTTAACTTTGGGTTTTGTTTGTTTTTCTTTCTCTAGTTGCTTTAGGTGTAAGGCTAGGTTGGAGGTACGTGTTTAATAGTTGTTAAAAAAAAAAAAAATAGCAGCTAACACTTACTATTTGCTTACTTCTTGCCAGGCACTATATAAAGTACTTCCATGCATGCGTTGTTTCATTTATTCTTTACAGTAACCCCTTGAGATGGGAAATATTTTTATCCATACCTTAGAGATCAAATTAAGTAATTTGCTCAAGGACCCACAGTTAGTAGGCAAGTGAGCCATAATAGCATGTACTGCATGTTTTAAAATTTTACTTCATTTAAGAAATACTGAAAGGGTTTGTATGAAAGTCTGATTTTAGTAGACCATTTTGTTTCAGCTTTGAGGAATTTATATCTTTAGGATTGTTGAGAATCATACAAAGTAAATTATTTAGAGCTACAGAAAATGTTTTGTCATATATGGTAATATTTCATTTGTTTAATATTGAAAGGAGATAAAGAGTTATAAATGATTCCAGATTGGTAAAGTTTACCTCTGTTGAAGAATCGTAGCTTTCAAAGAAATTAACCATCTTAGAACAGTACTTTTTCTGAAATGTGTGTTCCTTTTTGGGCTTGTAAGAAAAAAATTTTCACCCTCTTAAAGACAGTTTTCTGTGTATGGATGAAGCTGTTTTTTGGGTTTTTTTTTTTAGTATTTTGGCTGCGCCCCGTGGCATGTGGGATCTTAGTTCCCCAACCAGGGATCGAACCTGGGCCCCCTGCATTGGTGGTGCAGAATGTTAACCACTGGACTGCCAGGGAAGTCCCTAATGACTCTGTTCTTGATAACTCAGGGCTTTTGTTAGGACCATCAGTTAACTTATTTCACTGTAATGCACTACTTTTTTTCTTTTTCCTTGCTCTAAGTTCTCTTGTTTGTGCACACTGCTTCTTATAATTCTTTTATTTAAATAAACGTAAGAATTAATATGTAAGTCAAGAATTAGATTGGCCTCACCTGTAAAGAAGCATGCAGCTCACCAGATTCTGGGGGGGAAAAAAAAGATAGTATTCTTATAGCTATCATTAATTGGGTACTTCCAAATTTGGCAGAGATGATTTTCATATATTATTTCTTTTAATTCTTACAACAACCATATGAGTTAGGTGTTATTATAGAAAATGAGACTGAGGCTTAGAAAGCCAAGACTCCCTTTGCTACCAATTATTGAAACTGACAATCAAATATAGGACTGATAGGTTCTAAGGCCTAGATTCTTATCTACTATTTCATACTCCTTGCATTTGTTTCCTGATTGTTTCACGGTTCTTGGCTCAGTGTTGAGTATGTAGGTGTTCAAAACTTCATCACTTTATTAAAAATTTTTGAATTTTAATGAAGTATAATTAACATGCAGTAAGTTGCACATAAAGTTTTTAATTTAGTGAGTTTTGACATAAGTATACACTTTTGGAACCATCACCATAATCAAGATAAATATTTTCATCACCCCCCAAAGTTTCCCCTTGTCCATTGTAATCCATCTTTCCCTCCAATTCCATCCACAGGCAACCACTGTAGGTTAATTTTATATGCATACATATGTATATATGTATATTATATGTAATTTTTTATATAAATGGAATCATAAAGCTTGTATTTTTGCTTGGCTTCTTTTACTCAGCATAATGCTTTTGAAGTTCATTGCTGTTATTGCATGTATTGATCTTTTTTTTTTTTTTTTTTTTTTTTTTTTTTTTTTTTTTTTTTTTTTTTTTTTTTTTTTTTTTTTTTTTTTTTTTTTTTTTTTTTTTTTTTTTTTTTTTTTTTTTTTTTTTTTTTTTTTTTTTTTTTTTTTTTTTTTTTTTTTTTTTTTTTTTTTTTTTTTTTTTTTTTTT
>RJWK010031288.1:0-24293 GCA_004363435.1 Platanista minor | reverse complement strand
TAGAGGGGTGGCATAGGGAGGGTGGGAGGGAGGGAGATGCAAGAGGGAAGAGATATGGGCACATATGCATATGTATAACTGATTCACTTTGTTATAAAGCAGAAACTAACACACCACTGTAAAGCAATTATACTCCAATAAAGATGTAAAAAAAAAAAAAGTAAATAAATCAAAAAATAATAATAATAATAATAGTGACCATGCAAGAAAGATGATGCCAGTGCTTGTGGCTGTGAGTGATTTACCGCAGCCCAGCAGGGCTTATCTCCTCTTTGATCCCCTCGTGTGCTGGCAAATGAAGCTACACAAGCTTTGAGGCTTGGTGTTGGGAGGGAGGCAAAGCAGAGCAAGCCCACCCCTCGGCAACTCGTGCTGCTCTGTGGGCATGTTCTCGTGTCCCACTTGAAGGCAGTAAGGCTTCTGTCTTCCCTGTTTGGTCCATGGACAGTCACGTCCCCGTATCCGTGCCTCGCAAAGACTCTCCCTAAAAGGCTTCCTCGTTCTGACGGAGTTGACGAAGAACAGCCTTTATGTGTCTCTAAATCTTTAGCTGATATTACTTTTCCCCAAGACTCAGTGGAAATGAAAAAGGATTACTTTATATTTCCTTCCGTCTTCCGGGGACGAAACTAATTTTGAGAAAGAAAGTCCCTACAATGTGAAACACTTTCCCTTCCTTCAGATCCTCCAAGGGGCAAAGGAAAAGCTAAGAGGCCTGCGTGCTTTGTCATTTACCTTGTCTGGCAGCTTCTTCTTACTGTGCTTTTGAGGGTGACCTTCCTCCAGCATATTCCTTCACTCTAGTTGTGCTCTCCTGTTATAATAGAATTTTCGAGCCAAGCGTGGAACAGGTTACCTTTGATAATTAATGGCTCTGAGAGTTTGCTGAGTGTGCTATTTAATTAATGGCACTTGTGTCTGGAGTGTCTACAACTCTGTAGTTGAATAAAAAAAGGTATATTTGCTGAGGGATTATAGACAAATACTCAAGGATCGTGACGGTGAGAATTTGTCGGGGTTCAGCACATTTAACAGCCTAATGGGGTCGTTATGTTTTTTCCTTTCCACCATTTAAAAGGCACTGAAGTTGATAGAACTGTGTTCCGTTTGCCTTGTATGTAAACTGAGATTACAATCCAAAAACATCCTTAGGCTAATGGGTAAAAAGTCTGTTACCTGAAGCAGAGCCTCTCATCAGAAACAGAGATGACATCTTTAATGTTGTATTTTAATGCTATGAAACTGATGGTCAAATAAGTTACGGTTTACTTCAGTTACTCACAAATAGGCTAACGTGAATTACGTTCAACTTCTATGTGGCACCAAAAGATCAAGGATTGAAAACTGGCAAGAAAACACAGTTGAAGGCTATTGAGAATAGAGACTATTTCACACTATCCTGCTTCTCCCGAGTTTCTAGTGCTGAGAATGAAATGCAGATTGTGAAAAGACAAAGATGAACGTATCCCGTACAGAGGTGTCAGCTGCCCATGTAGGGAAATCTCTATGGCTCCATCTCTACATGTGTTCAGATAGACTGTAAATACAAAGGGTCTAGTTTTAAGGCTGTACCATCACTGTGTGTGCCTGAGCAAGTTGTATCTGCTCTCTAGACCACAGTTTCTTCCTCTGTAAAACCACAGGTTGAAGTAATGGCTCTTTCAACTCCCTTCCAGCCCAAAGATGCTCAGAGTCTCGGATTTTTCTCAGTAGGGAGATGGACACTTTCTCTTCCGCTGATAGGAGAGAGAGCTGATTGCTCACCTTGGGGATTTAAAGGTAATTTTGTCCAGGAAGAGACCCCTGGGGAAATGCAGAGCCCTATAAATATGCCCTGCAAGGGGGCTAGGAGGCTCACCTATTCTCCAAACCTCAGGTCGATGGTCCAGGGGAGAAGGCCTCGAGCCAGGGGCCCCTCCTGCCCTACTCTGTCCCTCCCACTGGAGACCTCCCCGCCCCTGGCAGACAGTGGAAGCAGAGGCACTGGCTCAAAGGACTCAACTGGAGTGTGGAGAGAGGCCCTGAAGGCTGTGCTCAGAAGCTTCTCTTTTCTGGGTGGGAGGGAAAGCCATCTGTCCAGAGCATCGACTGGCCAGCTCCCGTGCTAGGGGTGTGCAGCCTTACGTATGGAAAACTCATTTAATCTTCACGTCAGTCCCGTGGCGTAGATATCAGAACCCCAAGTTTTTTTGTTGTTTTTTTTTTTTTGCGGTACGTGGGCCTCTCACTGCTGTGCCCTCTCCCATTGCGGAGCACAGGCTCCGGACGCGCAGCCTCAGCGGCCATGGCTCATGGGCCCAGCCGCTCCGCGGCATGTGGGATCCTCCCGGACCGGGGCACGAACCCGCGTCCCCTGCATCGGCAGGCGGACTCTCAACCACTGCGCCACCAGGGAAGCCCGAGAACCCCAGTTTAACAGCTGGGAAAAAGTCACACAGTAAGCGCGGGATTGGAACTCCAGAGATCAACCCCTTTGCACAAGTGCAATGTCCAGCATAGTAGCCACCACCCACACATGGTTAATGAGCACTAAAAAACGTGGCTAGTCTGAATGGAGATGGGCGGAAAGTATAAAATATCTACCGGCCTTCGAAGACTTACTCTAAACAAAGAATTTAAAATATCACATTAATTTTTTATATTTGTATAATTTTTATATTAGGAATTTGTCATATTATAAAGATATGATTAAATTTGGATATATGGGGTAAATATAACATATTATTAACAAACATTAATTTCATCTGTCCTTAACGTGGCTTCTGGAAAATGTAGAAGGACATGTGTAGCTCACATTCTGCTGCTGTTGGACAGCACTGCTCTGAGACAGTATCCTGGGGTGCAGGCTCTGGGGAGAGCACACAGTGAAGCTGCTCTGGGGGTGGGGGGACCCCTGGGAGTATCTAAAGGGTTGACTTAATATTTAAGAGCATGGGCTCTGGGCTCAAGTTAGGCCTGTGACTTGTTAGCTGTGCAACCTTGGTCAGGTTACTTTGCCCACCCGTGCCTCAGTTCCATCATCTCCATATCAGGAAAACAGTAGCATCTACATCATAGAGTTGTTATGAGGACTAAAGACGATACAAATGAAGCATTTAGTGTAGTACCTGGCCCAGAGAACGGTCTAGGTTCTACAGAAATATTGTCACTCGTTCATCCACTCCATGTTTTTGGGCACCCCTGAGATGCCAGGCCCTGTTCTAAGTGCCAAAGACAATGGCCCTGTCCTCGGACACTTACTTGCTGGTGGAAGGTACAGACAAATAAGTCTATAATATGATGACAGGTGATCGTGAGCCCTATGAAGAAAAATCAGGCAAGTTTAAGGGATAGGAGGAAACGGGGCCCTATTTTAGGTTGGGAACTTGGGGAAGGCCCGGCCCTTCTGAGAAGATGACATTTCAGTCAGATACAGAATGGAGGGAGGAGAGGAGAGAATTCCAGGCAGGAGGGACAAAAAATGCCAGGGCCCGGAGGCGGGAGCTTGTCTGACATAATCTAGTAACTGCCAGGGAGCAGGAAAGCTGGAGGCAAGAGTGTGGGGCAGAGTCAGGGGAGATGAGACTGGATCCTATCCTGAGTCCTCCTCTGTGGCCTACAAGGCCTCCTGTGATTAGGTCCTGGTTGCCTTTACAAAGTATAGGGGAGGAACATGATGTGATGTCCCATTTAAAAGGATCATAAACTTAACATATTTCCTATTTTAATATGTTCATTCTTTTGTATGACCTCGGGTGAGTTTGAGGGTATAGATGTGTTTTTTAAGAGTCAGGTCAACAGCTGACATAAGGTATTCTATATAAAGAAGCTATATTTTTAACTGCAGCATCATGAAACCTTACCCAGAATGAGGGGAGTTCTTATGTTTTATTGGAAATAATTGTCTTTTAAACTTTTGCACTACTTTTCATTTCCATTGAGTGTCATTCTTTTGAAGGATTAAAGAAATAAAAATTAACCACAAACAAGATCTTCAAACTTAAAAAGAAAAGAAAAAAAGAGAAACAAACAAACAAACGAAAAAAACCCCCTGCTCAGATAGACAACAGATCCTTGAAAGGTGAGTATAGAGCAAACCCTTGATAGGGGTGTCACAGATAAATGCTGGTTCACTGCCTTGAGCATATTCCTTTTTCCAAATGGCTAACTCTGAAAACTGCAGGAGTCGCCACAGAGATAAGAGAGGGGGCAGGGTTCTAAGAGGAGCCCTGTTACAAAGCTTCCCTTTCCCATAACTATCTGTGACTCTGGCTTAGTTCTAATTAAAACATGATTCATGCAATATCATGGGCTTTCACTTCTTCAAAACAATACCACCCCATCAGCTTACAGCTCAGAATGCCCACAATTCTTAACTTTTTTGGAGCCTCACTGGAACACGATATGGAGCTTTAGAGGAAAACTGCTAAGAACATCTAATTACATTCAAAGCCATTTTTTGCCTGTCTTAGAGGAATGAAAATGATGTGCCGGTTTTTATAGCCCTTCTTGACCTAAAGATATCTGCTGGTGGAAAGAGAATCCTCAGTTGGGCTCTTCTAATGCTTTAATTATTACGTGATCTATCATCTTACGCGAGGACTCGCACACTTCAAAAAATCTCTTAAATACGCATTAAAATTGATTGGCTAACCCTAGACCGTGGGGCTGGCTCTTGGAGGGCATGTAATTGTCTGTGGGCATGGGGTGGTAGGCACAACTGACACAAAGTCAACTACTTTATGGTGGGATAAGGTAGAGAAATTGATTTGGCCACAGGTAGGATTGACACTGTACTGCCGACTTGCGCAGAATGCTGTTACACGCTTGCCTGTCCTTAAATCAGTTGTGTTGCTTCAGATTCATCATCAGCGTCTCTGGGGCAGGGATGCACTTCACCTACTGTGCCTCAGACAGTGTTGGGCTCCAAGTGGGATCTCACCAAATCGTTGGCGACTGAGTTCTAGAGCCTCAAGGTTAAAGAGGTCCTCTAGGAGGCAAGCAATCTGGGCCCATGTTGTAGCCAGGACTCTTGATGCCAAGGAAGGAAACCCCATTTCAAATGAGCCTCCAGAGAGAAGTGCCTTTTCGACCTTTTAACTATGAAGGATGGGGTGGCGGTAGACAATTCTCCTCCTCCCTTTATCTTTCGTCTCCCTTTCCTCTGGGGGATTGTCCTGCATCAGATTCTCCAAATATGAGCAGGATGACTGCCAGTAGTCTCAAGTCTAGTCTATATCACCCCTTCTAGGGCTTCTCTCTCTCTATGTCCATACACCAAACGGTAGAGAAGCTCTCGAACTGGTCAAGCTGGAGTCACATGCTTACACCTGTGGTTTTGGAAGAGACTGGCAGTTCCAAAGTCCCATGTCTGCTATACGCATGCATCCTATTTTCTGTCTGACTCTCTCAACTGTTTTCTAAATGTTTTGAAATCCAAGGGCTGATTACAGACTTTTGGTGAAAACCCCCTATCTCTAAAGGAAACCCTCACTGAAAGGTTTTGAACGGAGCCCTTGGGAGTCCTCACCGATTCCAGGAATGCAACATCTTTTGCGTTATGGTCCACGGTGGATTAGCTGTGATTCACTCCTCTTCATCAAATGCAGTTTTAGTTTTCAGGCAAATACTCAGCCCATAGCCGATGCTGCAGAGGGAAACAGGACAGCACTGTCTCTTTGGCAGAGTGGTTGTGATGACGGGATAAAGTGACCTGTGCAAAGCCCCCAGCACAGAATCACCAAATACTGGTACTTTTCCTGAAGTTAGTGAAGACGCTATAAGAGTATAAGAGGAAGCTATATCTTGCACCTCAGCTTCATTGTACAACTCTTGTCTTTAGTTAGCTAGGATTTAAGCAGAGGAGGACATTTCTATACAGAGACCCACCAGTTTTAGTGTAAAGGTAAGTGTGGGCTCCAGGGTCAGACTGCCTGGGCTGCCCAGACTCTCCACGTACAACCTGAGAGTCCTTGGGAAAGTCCTATAGCGACCGTAGGCCTAGTTTCCACATGTGAACGTTGGGACCATACTAGAGGGTTGTTGTGGGGTTTAACTGAAATAAAGCCTGTGAAGTGCTTGGTATAACTTGCCCATAATGAGATCTCCATAAGTGGTATCATTAAGAATCATTAAGAATGAAGCATCCTCTGTGGTGGTTTCCCCTCCTCAGTTCCTGAAATAATGATCTTCTAGGCCAGCGTGGTCCCTTAAAGTCAGGGAGGATGGCCAAGACGAGGAGAATCGACTCTCTGATGTAACAGTGTAACTGACGGCGGGGGGTCTGGCTGCTCGCCGCTCAAAAGCCGATAAAGAGGCAAGGTTGGTGGAAAGGAACGTTTGCTTTAATTTGGATGCTGGCAAATGGGGGTGGCGGGGAGGGGAGAGGGGGGGGAGGTGGACTCCTGTCCAAAGGCCAGCTCCCCCCGCCCCACCCGCCATTACCAGTGGGCAAGAGCTTTTACAGGCTGAGGGGGAAGGGGCTACATGCAGAAACAGCACAGTCAGCTCTGATAGTCATCTTGAAACTGGTCATGGGGTGGTCTGACCAGTGTCATCTTGACTGTTTCAGGTACAGTTAATCTTCAGTTCCAGCGTCGGTTTGTTCCCACTTCCTTGAGGCCAATTCTTGGAATTGTGGCAGCTTCTAACATGGCTACAGTCTAGTCATCATGTAGTTGACTTCTCCCACCTCCTGGGGGTTTCAGGGTTCTACAAGACAGCTCACAGGATATGGCTGTGAATATTATCTGTAGCCCTTGAGGAGGAACTAAAGGTTCTTGGCTCTGTTTACTAACTGAACTATTACTGTTTTGTCCCGTTTGACTGTTTCCCTTTTCTTTCTGCATTTTCTCACTTGTCTGATTAAACTTATTCTTCAGCTGAAGTTTTTTTCACAGACAGAAGGCAGGCTGAGGACACGTGGGGGAAGGACCGTAGGGTCCTGCTCCGTTTCAGTAGTGGAGTGTCTGTGAAGCATATATGCGGCAATTATTCTTTTCTGTTTAAACTTATTCTGGAATAACTGAATATCCAGCCGAGCAATTAAACCATACATTAAAGTCAATCTCTTCCTTCCTTTTCTTTTGTCCTTAATTTAAAATTTTTCATTTATCTGATTTATTTTTAGTCCTTGTTACAGTGAAATAAAACATATACAGAAAAGTCTGTGTGTGTGTGTGTGTGTGTGTGCGCGTGCGCGCGCGCGTGCGTGCGTGTATAGAGCTTACAGAATTAATACAGAGCCAACGTGTCATGCCACCCACCCGTGACAAGGAACAGAACATTGCCAGCCGTTCCACCCTCTCGCTCCACACTCCCCTCCCGAATCGCAAGCTCCTCCTTGCCTCCTCCACAAAGGTGGTTACCACTGGGCTGATTCTACGATGATTGTTTCCTTGCTTTCCTTTATAATTTTACCCTGTAAATGAATGTATCTCTAAACACTGTAATTTAGTTTTGCCTGTTTTTGAACTTTATGCGAATGCAATCACACAGTATGTGTTCTTTTTGTGTTTCTGTTGTTGTGCATTCTTGCAGACACTTGATATTGTCAGTCTTTTACAATTTTGGCTATTGTGGTGGGTATTATAGTGGTGGTTCATTGTGTTTAAAGTATCCATTTCCCTGATGACTGAGGATTACTGGCCATTTTGAGACCTATTTTTTATTAAGTGTGTGTTCAAATCCTTTTGTATTTTCTACTAGGCTGTTGACTTTCTCTCATTGGCTTATACATTTTTTTCTTTTTCTTTTCTTTAAAAATATTATCCTCTGGATACTGGCCCTTCACTGGTTGTATACGTGGCAAATAGCTTCTCCCACTCTGTATCTTGCATTTTTCTCTCTTACTCTCCCTTAATGGTGTTTTTTGTTTTTTGTTTTTTTTGCGGTACGTGGGCCTCTCACTGCTGTGGCCTCTCCCGCTGCGGAGCACAGGCTCCGGACGCGCAGGCTCAGCGGCCATGGCTCACGGGCCCAGCCGCTCGGAGGCATGTGGGATCCTCCCGGACCGGGGCACGAACCCGTGTCCCTTGCATCGGCAGGCGGACTCTCAACCACTGCGCCACCAGGGAAGCCCCCTTTAGTGGTGTTTTTGATAAACAAAATTAATTTGAATGTAGTCCAGTTTATCAATCTTTTTTTAATAATAATGCTTTCTTCCCTATTTAAAAAGCCTTGCCCTATAGCAAGACCATGACAATATTCTCCTATATTCCCTTCTAAATTTGCACTTCAGATTTTGAATTGTAATCCACCTGGAACTGACTTTTGCATATGGTATGAGGTAGGGTATAGTTTCATTAGTTTTCTGCATGGATATCCAATTTTTCCAGAACCATTTATTGAAAACATTTTCCTTTTCCCATAGTTCTATGATGTCATTTTTATCTTATATCAAGTGTTCATATACGCCTGGATCTGTTTCTGGGCTTTCTAGTTTGTTCCATCACTCTATTTATCCTTGTACCAACACCATGCTCTCCTAACTTTTGTAGCCCTGTAACAAGTTAATATCCTTTAGAGTAAGCCTTCCTATACTTCTGTCTTGTTCTTTTCATCGTCTCTGGCTACATTTCCATCAGTATTTTAGAACTAATTTTTCCAATTTTACAAAAAAAAAAAAAAAAAAAAGAAACCGACCACCACCACCAAAAATTATGGCATTAAATTTATAGGTAAATGTGAGACAGCACTAAATTTATAGGTAAATCTGAGAAGACTTGAGTCTTTATAAAACGGAGTCACTCGTGTCTCCATTTATTTAATTCTTCTTTAATGCCTCTTAATAACGTTTTAGTTTTCTACCTAGAAGCTCGCGTATCTTTAAGTTTTCCTAGGCATTTGATTTCTGATATTAATATAAGCTAACTTTAAATATTTTCATACCCTGTGTGGATTTACGGATGGTTTGTGTCCCCCCCCAAAATTCACATGTTGAAGCCCTAACTCCCAATGTGATAGTAACTGGAGATACGGCCTTTAGGAGGTAGACAGGCTTAGATGAGATCATGAGGGTAGAGCCCCCACGATGGGACTAGTGTCCTTATAAGAAGAGTGAGATTAAAGCTCACCCTCTCTTCTCCACAGGAGGACCCAGTGAGAAGGTAGCCAGCTACAGGCCAGGAAAAGGGCTCTCGCCAGAACCCAACCATGCTGGTGCCCTTATCTTAGACTTCTAGCCTCCAGATGTAAGAAATAATTATCTGTTATTTAAGCTACCCAGTCTACTGCATTTTGTTGTGGTAGCCTGAGCCAAGACAATGGCCAAGAAATTCAAAACTTGCATATGTTGATCTTATATTCAGAGGCCTTGCTGAGCTTTCTGATTAATTTTAATTGTCTCCCAGTAGATTCTTTTGAGTTTCCTGCATGCATCATATTGTATACCAATAATGACAGTTTTATTCCTTCCTTTCTAATCCTCCCATCCTTTTCTTTACTGTTCTTGCCGTACTGTACTACCTGGGACCTTGGGTACACTGTGAAATAGCAGGGCTAATAGTGAATATTCTTATCTCATAGCAGTCTCAGATGAATAGTGTTCAACTTTTCATCCTTAAGTACAGATTCCTTCCTAGCTCTAGTTTTTCTAGAACTTTTACGCTTATGAAGTTGGATTTGATCAACTTTTTTTCAGCATCTACTGAGATGACCCTATCATTTATCCTTTATTAGTCTGGTGAAAGACATAAGATTAGTCTAATGTGGAATTCTTTTCATAGATCGTGCACACACATTGCAGTGAATCTGTCTGTCTACCTACAGGGTATCCTTCTAAGACGGTGGCATCTGTGTTTCCATGTGCAATTAGTCTTATCTATTTCCTTTCTGTTATGTTCCTGTCAGGTACCTGTGTAAGGCAACTCATACAACAAATTGAGAAGTGGGAGAGGTTTTTCTCTTTCCTTTTCTCTGGCAGAATTTGTTCCACCAGTCATAAGATTCTTGTTGAGAATCTTATTCAGGTTCTTGTTTCTTTCTCAACTGGGGGGTAGAATTCACCAGTAAAGCTACCTGGGCCTGATATTTTCTTTGTGAGAAGGGTTTTAATTCAGGTTTGAGTTCTTTAATAGTTATCAAATTATTCATATTTTTCACTTTGTGTCAGTTTGGGTAAACGGCATTTTTTTCTAGAAAAATAAATTTGATCCCAATTTTCAAACTTATTGGCCTAAGATTATTCATTATATGCTCTTCTCCTTTTTAATGACCGCAATATCCACAAAGATGTGTAGCATATTAACTTTTAGCTTTAATTTTTTTCTAATAAATGCATGTGAGTCATAATTAAAAGTAAATCACCCTCTGAACACACCTTTAGTTGCATCCACAAGTTTTAGTCTTCTTCATTCAGTTCAAAATTGTTTCCAATTTCTACTTGATTTCTTCTTCTTTAGAATTCCTTTTGTATGAGTCTGCTGGTGGTGAATCCTCTCGGCTTTTGTCAGGAAATACGTTTGTTTCATCTTCAGTCTATAAGAATATATGGACTGGGTATGGAATCTAGGTTGGCAGCTATTTTTTTCAGCTCTTTAGAGATGTCATTCCATGGTCTTCTGATTTTTCTGTTGCTGTCTTTGGTCTAATTATTACTCCATTGAAAGTAAGTTTTTTTTTTTTTTTTTTTCTTTTTACTATTAAATCTAACAAATTACTCTTTGGATTTGATTTTCTGCAGTTTTACCATGATGTGCCTAGGTGTGTATTCTATACCCTCCACTCTGGGTTTGGTGTGGTCTTGAATAGTTGGATTGATGACTTTTTCCAGTTTTGAAAAATTCTCAGCCATTATCTCTTTAAGTATATCTTCCACTAGAACACTACTTTGGAACTGTACATAAGTATCTATTAGACTTTCTCAGTATACTCTGTACCTTCTGACCTCTCATACTTTTTCCCACTCTCATCTCTTCATGGTTCATTCTGAATATTTTCATATGGCTCATCTTTAAGTTCACTGATTCTCTTTTTGCCTGTAAAAAATATGCTGCTAAATTCATTCATTGGGCTACTGTATTTTTCAGTTATAGAATTTCTCTTTGGTTCTTTTTCACATCATCTCTGTACTTTTAATAGATTCCAGCTTTCTGCTGAATGTTTTTTCAACCTGGTCCCTCTATCCCCAAAGAGAGTGAAAACAGTTATTTTAATGGCTGTGTCTGGGGATTCTAACATCGTTTATATTGACCCGTCTCCTCATATTACTGTGCAGAGTGTGTGTATGCGTGTGTATGTATACACACTCGTATTGGGCATTCTATTTGAAAAAAGAATATTTACAGAAATAATTTAAGATCTTGAATGGATTTATTTTCTTCCAGAGGTTATTTTTTTCTTTGCTTCTTCCAGGAACCCCATGGAACTAGCAATTTAGAATCATCTTACTTCAATTTCTGGGACTGAGACTTTCTCAACTGCCCAGATGTTTTGAAATTGGGCTGCAGTTGATACCAGGGCTGGTTTACATCTGGCTCACTCTTTTTTCCAAGGGTATCACTTTCCCAGATCTTCACACTCCCATCGAGGTATGGGAGATTTAGAAAGGGCCCTGCCATTGGCACCCCAGCTTTTGTTGCTTTAGATCCACCTGCCTCTCTAAGACTCATAGGTGCCTTCAGGGGAAAGGCAACCCTTCATCCTGGGCTCCTCTCTCTGCATTTCTGTCCTTTCTTGGATCTTGACCCTGTACTCTTGTGATACCTTTTTACCTTTAACAGATGTTTTCTTATGCTCTTGTGTAATTTTTCTAGTTGAACACAGTGGGTAGGTTGATTCAAATTATTCGGTCTGTTAGAAGCAGAAGTCACACTTCTTTTTTGGTGGTCTCAAAACAGCCTGCCCTACAGGTTTTGTTCTTTAATTACTGTTTGAACTAATTTCTCATAACTCAAACATTTCCACCATTTATCATCTCTAAAATAGAAATCAGAGGGAACATAATGCATCTACACGTTGGCATAGCTGCTGGGCCCTCGCAGTCTCCATGGCCCACCATTCATTATAAATTGGAGGTAGTAGAAGATACTACAGTGTCTTCCGGATCCTCAGAGAAGTATTAAATCCAGAAGGAGCACAATTTAGAGCTGCTTTGTTTGTTTGTTTGTTTGTTTGCTTGTTTTGCTGTACGCAGGCCTCTCACTGCTGTGGCCTCTCCTGTTGCGGAGCACGGGCTCCAGACGCGCAGGCTCAGCGGCCACGGCTCGTGGGCCCAGACGCCCCGCGGCATGTGGGATCTTCCCGGACCGAGGGGCACGAACCCGTGTCCCCTGCATCAGCAGGTGGACTCTCAACCACTGCGCCACCAGGGAAGCCCTAGAGCTGCTTTTGATAGTGTATCCTGAATTGATTGGTTGCATGCCCACATGATAACTTGATTGATGCCCCTGGAGTGTCAAAATAATGGAGCACTTACTATATAAGAGGTCGCTGAGGGACAGGTTAGGCAGAGGCTGGAGTGAACTGCATAAATATTAGCTAGTAGTAAATGATGAGTCAAAGGTTATTCAGGTGAATTTTCATAGCCTTTCTTCATATTAACTGCCCCCATGACCTCTAGGAGGGTCCTTTCCCCCCACCTTCCTTTCTGGCAGAGACAAAGACAAAATGAGAAGAGTGGAAGAGTGGAAGAGTGGAGAGAAGCAAGTAGAAAAAGAAGAGTCTTGGGAGTGGGTAGACATTTCTAGAAGGTTTTTGCCATATGAGAGTATGCAGGTTGATATGTGAAAATTATCCGTTTCTGGAGATGAGATGAGGATGAAGATGATGGTGATGATAGGCTTTGTTATCATTTTGCAAGATGCAAGGGAAGCTTGAAACTTCTTTAAAAAATTAATTAATCAGTTAATTAATTTTTTGGCTGCATCGGGTCTTAGTTGCGGCACGTGGCATCTTTCATTGCAGTGCACGGGCCTCTCTCTGGTTGCGGCGCACGGGCTCCAGAGTGTGTGGGCTCTGTAGCTGCGGCTTGCGGGCTTAGTTGCCCTGAGGCACGTGGGATCTTAGCTCCCTGACCAGGGGTCGAACCGCCGTCCCCTGCATTGCAAGATGGATTCTTAATCACTGGACCACCAGGGAAGTCCCAAGCTTGAAACTTTTAAAAATTACTTTTGGGATTTGGACTACACTTTTCTGAAAAAGACTCCGTGCTGCTGGATCATGTATTTCCAAGAGTCAGAAGAGTTAAAATTGACTACAGGACACTAGTCATTTCTACCACCAGTCGAATTAAATCTCAACAGAACAGTTCTGTAGATTCTTCTACCCATTACTGGCCTGGGAAATCTTTTGCCTGAACTATTAGGGACATTTTAGAGAAAGCTGGATCTTGGTAAAGCATTTTAAAAGTAATGAAACAGGGCTTCCCTGGTGGCGCAGTGGTTGAGAGTCCGCCTGCCGATGCAGGGGACACGGGTTCGTGCCCCCCGGTCCAGGAGGATCCCACGTGCCGCGGAGCGGCTGGGCCGCTGAGCCTGCGCGTCCGGAGCCTGTGCTCCGCAACGGGAGAGGCCACGACAGCGAGAGGCCCGCGTGCCGCAAAAAAAAAAAAAAAAAAAAAAAAAGAAACAGAACCAGAAACCCACTTTGGAGCCGTGGGGTGGACTTATCTAAAAGAATGTTTATAAAGGGAGGTTTTTAAAGTACAACTAAATGGTTCTTCTTTTGGGTTATGATAAAATAACTCATTTAATGGGACATTAGATTTGATTACTTCTAAAGTCCCTATGATTCAGTGGTTTATCATTCCCAATTTAGGCCATAGGGGCTTGATTTATATCTAGCTAATCCAAATAACTGAGTTTTTAATTCCTTGCTACTGAAATTTGGTTCTGTAAACATAGTCTACACAGAAGGACGGAAGAGGCAGCACAATCCAGTAGAAACATGGGCAGGAGAGGAAGAAAAAACAAACTAAAATATCTTTGTTTAAGATGATGGATCCTTTATCTAAAGAGCTTTAGAACATACTAAAGTATCACTATCCTTAAACAAGGGCAAGGGATCATCTCTTACACTTCCACGCTAAAGAAAATCTTTTCTTGTATCAATCTGGGGACGGGCTGAAGGGGTGCTGGCCAACACTTGCCTTGGTACGGAAGACACCCCGACATGGGGATTACCTAGTGGGTTTAGGACTGAATTGGCCAAGGAGCGGAAGTTAACTCTTCCTCTCCCCTGAGGAAACGTGAATACTATGATCTGCTCCTTGGGTCTTTCTCATTGGAGGCTGCTGAGCTGAGAGGAGACCCTCCTGGAGAAGGCTGAGATTTTTTTCTAAGCTGTGGGGGTAGATTTCAAAAGGTACAATTCAGTGACCAGAACGTGTGCTAAATAAGTAAACCTGTCCTTTCTCGTCCACTTTGACTATCCATGATTATGACACGTGTAGTCCAGTGGCTGAAATTATGGTGATTTTTTTCAAAAATTCTAGTGTCAAAAGTTTGCCTTGACGGTACGTCTGTAGCTACTAATCACGCTGTTTTGGGCTGACTCAGTTGCTTTGAATTTGCGCGGCTGTGTTCTGAGTAAATGAGAGGCAACCAATTATCTATAAAGTAATGGCACACACAGAGGAGAGTTTGATGAATTACAAAGGAAGTCTGCTGACACAGCAGGGTGTGGAGACCTGCTCTGCTCTGACTTTCTATCAGAGTTAGTTAGGGGCGATGCTTGCATATTTTACAAACAACACACCCCACTCAATTACAACATGGGGTGGGAGTGGGGACAGGAGGTGATAATAAACAAGGGTGTGTAGCGGCAGCAAACCCAAGTGCTAAGTACCTAGAGAAAAATACTATGTTCCAGGAAGGATGCAAGGTTAGATAAGAAATGCAGATCCACTGTCATCTAATATGATTTATAACATACACTAAAAGAGCTATCGCAAAACCCTTACCCAGGAACTCAGCCCAGTAGGGGGAGGCAATACCCCTACCCAGGAACTCAACCCAATAGGGGGGAGGCAGTGCATAAATTCCCCTAAGCAGAAGGCAAATGCTGAATTCCTGGAACCAAACAAAGGATGGCTTCAAGGGGCAGGGGAAACGGTTTCTAGTTTGGGAATGTTTATCTCTGTGGTCCTCTGGCCGTCTTGTCGTGCTGAGGATTAATCTGGGTTTATGCATAAGGAAGCTATAGAACAAGGTTGGTTACTTACTGAGGGGTTGCTAGGTACTTCCCTACCAAGCAGAGAGCAGCTCTTTGCCTATTACAGTCCCGTTTCCTAGATAGGGCATCTCTGGGCATGAGGCTGCACATTCTTCTCGGCAGTACGCTGGTTGTTAAGGTAGACGAATGGCAAACGGATCCTATCGGGCCCAGGGACGGAGCGTGCCTGTGGGGTGTGGTGCAGGGCTTCCAGATAGCGGCCTCCCATCCCCAGGGAAGCTCCTCTGGCCTCCCGCATGCTTCTCCCTGTGCCGGGGGAGAGACACGGGGAGCCCTAGCTTAGGGGTTGGAGCAGGTCTGGAGTCAGCTTGGTCAGGTTTTGGATTCTGACCTCTACTGCTGTTTTCCAAAGATGGGTATCGTTGGCCTGTTTAAGATCATTTTAGCTGATCTACACTGAATCCCTCTGTAGGTAATTCTCTTTCTTTTAATGCTTTTGAATAGGGCAAATGGAGAGCCTCGGTTTGGTGCCAACCTCTCTAAGGATGACCAGCAGCCTCAGTCCTGATAGCTACAGGCAAGCAACTATGCAGAGCTGGAATTCATCCACACTGTTTTTCTTTCATGGTTTTTTTTTTATTTTTTATGCTTAACTTCTAATAATAAGTAATCCTTGTTTCTCATTGAGGCTAAGACATAAAGTTTAAGATAACCTGAAATTTTAAAGGTGAATCCAGTAAATAGTAAGTGGTACACAAAGATGAGAAAAATCATGACAAAATGGGAATAAATGAAATTTGCACGACACACTGCACATGCCCAAGGCCATGTGACCTAAGCACATGGTCGAGTGGTGGAGAAAAGAGGGCCGGAGTCGGCAGGTCTGGAAGTCAGTTGGTGCAAGCTCAGCCCACTGCAGCCTGGCTGTCTGCTGCTGGGGAGGCAGGTGCTGGAGGGTGATGAACAGGATGGCGAGGAAGCCCAGCAGGGGAGGCACGTCCTCGCCGAAGAGCCGGCAAGGCCAGTAGAGCGGGTGAAGAGGCTGAAGAGATGATTTGGAAGGTACAGGGGGGCTGGGATAGGGTGGCAGTGCTGCCTGGACACACGGGCTCTTCCAAGCAAGGTGGGTGGTGAGAGACAGACAAAGGGAAAGGCTTTTGGGGTGGAACTAGGTTCGGGTCTGAGCTCTACCACTTACTCGCCGTTTACCTTAGAGTAACACTTAAATCACTGAGTGAGTCTCAGTTTTGTCATCACCTGCAAGATGGGAAAATACCGGAACCCAGGTCTTGTAAATTCTCGGTAATGTGGGCGATAGGCATCGACTCCGGGGCTGAGCCCCGTTGTATCTGCGTGTGTGTGTGTGTGTGTGTGTGTGCTGTGAAGTGTGCAGCTGTGCAGAGTGAGCAACATCAGAGCCTTTTAACTGGCTCTGCCCGACACTGACTTGACTTGCTGCTGAGGGTATACTCAGGAAAGCTTGGAGAGGCCAAATTTATCTGAATTTCAGATAAGTACTGAATACCGTTTTAAGTCTAGGTATGTCCATCCATATCTTGCATGACAGCCCTATTTGTTAACCAACTTCAGAAAGTTCCACGAACCCCTTACCGTCGTGTAAACATTTGGTGGATAGGTGCACTTTGAAAAGGGAGGAGAGTGGGTATCAAAGATCCAGGTGGACCAGCTCCATGATCAGGTTTCCTAGATGAATGTTTCCTTTCCCCTTTGTCTCTAAAGAGAACTACATACAGTCCCTCTCTCACACTACAGGTGGCGAGGATGCTCTTGGTGAAGTCTCAGGGCCCATGTTTAAGTCCCTCACCGCCAAGTTACTAGCTGTGCGCTCACTGGCGTCAGTCTCATTTGCCACGTCTGACTGCTGGGAGAACTGAAGGTGATTTGTTTCGTCTGTAGCACAAGACCCTTAAAGAGAGAGGTTAATGTTAGTTCATTGAGAAATGCACAGGCTCTCTGGCAACAGTCTCTGTGCGACAAGCTAAGGTGAAACATCTCTCTGGCAAGACTTATGAGGCAAGCTGATTCACCTGGCAGACAGGGGCGTTAGGCCTCAAGGCAAGACCGAAGCAAAAGCTGACAAAGCAAAGCGTACAGGAGACTTGGGTAAGAAGTTTACGTTCTGTAAACAGTCTAGAAGACACATTGTAAGATAGAATCCTACAATTCAGCAAGCCTCAGGAATAAGCCTGGAGCTTTCTTGCCTCTCCCTGGAAGTGCCCGTTACATAAGAAACCCGAAAAGAAAAAAAATTCAGCCTAGAAAGTTGAGTCTGAAGAATGGTGACCCCACTGGAACAGGACATCCCCCAATGACACACCGGCTTTCAGAAGAGGAATAGAACAAGGTTTGCATTCATGCCCGTAGGCCTGTGTTCTTAGGTAAACTAGCTAGATCCTAAGGGGAGGTGGAGGAGAGAAAGGGAGAGATGAGAAGGTGAACAGCCGTGGAAAAGGTTAAAAATACAATATCAAAGACAGCTTCTGCTACCACCACGCTATATCCCTTCAGGCAACTGGGTGCAGAGCTGACAAGCCAGTGACACGGGAGAATGAAACAAGCTTTCTAGAATGCAAGGGCCTGAGCACACAGCGTATGTGAACAGTAATGGAGGGGGAGGTAGTTGACACTGGGTCTTTAAAGAGGAGGTGGGGAGAGAAAGACCAAGAAATGCACTTTTTTTTTTTTTTTTTTTTTTTTTTGCGGCACGCGGGCCTCTCGCCGTCGTGGCCTCTCCCGTTGCGGAGCACAGGCTCCGGATGCGCAGGCTCAGCAGCCGTGGCTCAGGGGCCCAGCCGCTCCGCGGCACATGGGATCCTCCCGGACCGGGGGGCACGAACCCGCGTCCCCTGCATCGGCAGGCGGACCCTCAACCACTGCGCCACCGGGAAAGCCCAATGCACGTGTATTTTAAACTCACCAAAATAGACTGACATTTCCAAATGAAAACATAATACTACAACCAATGTGTTTTCTAGCTAAAAATCATAATCACCAAGTGGTTGATACAATTTGACATAATTCAACTGCTACCAGTATTTGTTCACTAATTGCATCTTTAATTTGTATCTGATCTACCTCAGCTGCTTGTAACATGAACACATTCACACAAGACCAGATGAAGCAGACAATTTTAGAAAAGAAAAGCAATTTAGAGAGGAGGCTTTTTATCTGGGGTCCACAATCCCTAAGGAGGTTTATTAACAGGGGTGCCAGATAAAATACAGGACCCAGATAAATTTGAATTTCAGAAAACAAATAATATGTTTTACTCAAGGTAGGCCCCAAGATTTCATGGGCGCACTATTGATTAAGACATTTCAGAAGATGCATGAGTCCCTTGACATTGTGTAAAAATTTGGAAAGGAGATTGGCTATAGCTTTCTATCAGAGTCTTAAATCTGTGATCTCCCAAGAGTAAAAACATCATTAATGGAAAGAGAGAATTCTCTTTGCCTGGCCTGAGCTTCCTGGCAGCCAAAGCCAAGGGCCCAGTTTACCAAAGAGCAGCCAGGAGAGGAGGCCCAAGTGCAAGGAGAGCCTGCCTGGGTGTGGCTGAGCGGTTTCAGGTTCTCCTTGCAGCCTGACAGGAGTCTGAGAGTTGAGCCTGAGAGCAATGGGACTCCCTGGGAGGGTTTTGATGTTTTAAAGGATCGGGTTTGCCTTCCTTACAAACTATCTCCAGCTGCTCTGTGGAGATTGGCTTGCAGAGGGGCAGGAATGGAGAGGACAGTGGACAGAGGGGACAAGGGCCTGGGGTGGGCTGGGAGGAAGGGAACAGACCAGACCGGAGCGGTATGTAGAAGGTGATGGGGAGACAGGAAGAGAGACCCAGGGGTTGGACCAAGTGCCTCAAGGGTCAGGGTCCTCTCCACTTCGGGCTTTAATGTTTGTGCAACCACCACTGTAGGAAGTGGGTGCGGCTGCTTTTCTGCATCCGCATTATTTCTTGAGTGAGGCTCTTGCGGGGGCTGGGGTTCTGAGCGATGAGGAAGTGAACATGCAGTCTTTACCTGCGTCACTGAAAGTAGCCCCGCAGCGCCGCGGCTTCGGCTGCCATCTCCTCCTCCGATCTCCACGAGGTTGGGGAGTCCTCCTTCGCCTTGTCATGTTTCTGGAGCTTTGGAGAAGAAAACTAGGCTCATTAATAGGCCCTTGGGATCTCCGTGAACAAGTCTTGGGGGAGCGGCCGAACAGCATTCGCAAATCAGAGGCCAGGGGGCGCGTGTGTCTTTCTTTTCATTGTTGTCAGTTGCCAGAATTTGAAAATGGGGAAGTTTTGTGTACAAATCCACATTTCCAGCTTTTGTAACGCAATAACTAGATTAGGCTGCTACATGTGGTCCCTTCACTGCCTTGTAATTATCTGCTGAGGTTGGGAGTGGGCATCACAGACGGGGGACATCCTGCCATTTACCAAAACCCTCACCACTCTCGAACACTGAGCTTGGCCAGCATCATCCATTCATTTTACTTCCCAGACGCTGAAGGCATCGCGTTTGCCCCCTACCCACTGTAGTTCCCCAAGCTGGCCTGGGGTTTACATCCTCTTCTCTTTGGCTTAGCCTCTGTTATATGAGTTCTGAGCAGTTTTGCTCAGCGAACCAAAACAGCCCGGGCTAATTTATGAGAATAATAAATAGAAGGGCCATGAGTACTGAGTAAGAAATAAAAGAGTACATGCATTAAAAGAGGCTTCAAACAGGCAAAGGGTAAAAAACAAACAAAAGTAAAACTAAATAAAAAATTAAATGAGGAAGCATCAAAAAATTAACAGTTGGTCTTAGACAAAGGAACCCTTTTAAAATCCTCCTCAGATACCCATATTTATTTAAAAAGCATTTTGTATATGTCTCAGATTTACATACTGAGTGAATAAAATTTCAATTCTATCAGAGAGAGAGAGAGAGAGAGGGTGTTGTCAGAAGTCTCTTCTGTAGAAGAGTTCAGTTTTTCCCCTTAGTCTCCTATTGCAATTTAGTTTAATTAACTAAATTTGTTATTCCTGTGCGTGGCTCTAGACACTGTAAAATGCTGAGGGTATAAATTCTGACAGGAGGCACAACGTACCGTTTCGTGTTAAGTCATTTGAGGAGACTGAGGCAAACAGCACCAACGATAACTAGTATTCATGATGTAAAGGGTGGTTTCTTCTTCATGTATTATTATTTCCTTGTGCATCGTTTCATTTAATCCTTACAATAGTCCACACACAAGGCAGGCACTGCTTCACTCCTCACCAAGGAAGAAATTGAGTTCCCAGGAAGTTCATTCACCTATTGGAGATCATCCAGCAAGGAGCTGTAGTGCCAGGGGTGTCCCTGGCAAATTTTGCCTTTTGTTCTATCCTGGAGGAACTGCAGTGCCACCAAAGAGTGAATAGTTCCACAGATCCCGCTCCAGCTCACCGGGTACCGTCACCCAAAAGCCAGATCCTTTGACAAAGGATCCTGCCGACTCAGGACTAAAAAAGCCTCACGACTAAAATAGTGGAGATTTGGGCTTCCCTGGTGGCGCTGTGGTTGAGAGTCTGCCTGCCGATGCAGGCGACACGGGTTCGTGCCCCGGTCCGTGAAGATCCCACATGCCGCGGAGCCGCGGGTTCGTGCCCCGGTCCGTGAAGATCCCGCACACCGCGGAGCGACTGGGCCCGTGAGCCATGGCCCCTGAGCCTGCGCGTCCGGAGCCTGTGCTCCGCAACGGGAGAGGCCACAACAGTGAGAGGCCTGCGTACCGCAAAATAAATAAATAAAATAAAATAAAATAAAATAGTGGAGTTTGCTATTTCAGGCCCAACTCACTCTCACTCTAACCCAGAGACGGCGCTCCCTCCCCACCCCCGCCCCGCCACCGCCACCCTACCCTGGCAGCTTGCAGCAGATGGAGAAATGTCCCCATTATTTCAGAGCAAACTTTGCTACAGAAGGCAAAACAGTGAGGGAACGATAGCCTGGCCCTCCAGCTGAGCACTATTTCTACTCGGGCGTAAGTTTGAGCCTAAATGAGGTTCATTAGCATATAACCAGGACACAAATATGTTTATGAGGGTCATGGATCTTCTGCTCAGAATCTGGCCGCCAGCATGCTGGTTTTACGTTTTGCCACGTAGATTTAATTCTCCAATTCTCCTTAGTGGAAGAAAACCTCATTAAGAAGTCATTTCCCTCCTTGCAGATGCAGATATGACGCAATGGCTACAGGCGAGGCAAACGGGCTTGCTATTTTTCTACTCAGGAACTAATTTTCATTTTGATACTAGCTTTAGGTCTGTTATAAATCCATCTGGTAACAATTCAATAGGCTGACGAGGAACGATGCAAAGCCCAGAAAATGTGGCCTTCCCAGTTCTGGTACTGCCGTCGGAAGATGTTGAAACCCAGCATTAAGTGGTCTCTCATCACGCAGATCGTACCAGATGAACGCAAATAATTTAGGGCCTGCAAACGTTAACGCCTCCTTGGTTATTAGGCTCCCGTCTACTATTGTCACATGCCTTACAGATGGCGACGTTGTGCCAATGCTTATAAGTTGTCTATGGAAAACAGGAGATAAGTAAAACAAAAACTGATTGTATTTGCAAAGCTCTGTTGTATATAGTTTTTAAAACTTAGGGGTTTCCCTCCTAAAAGCCCCAGATGGAAGCGTGCGGCTTTCCTTAGAACAGCCTTGCTCAACCCCGGCTGCCCACTGCAATCACAGAGAGAACTTTAAAAACTACAGATGCCGGGCTCCGCCCCAGGAGTTCTGACTTAATTGGTCTCGGGGGCAGCCTGGGTGTGGGGGTTCTTTTCAAACTTCTCAGGCACTTGCTCTTGAGAAGCAGTGCACTTGGGAGAAGTTGGTGTGTATAGACAGAGGGCATACACGTAACAGAAGTAATACCTTTGCCTTTCAGCCCGTTGCCCACGACTCAGTCGACAGTGTGGAGGCTTTCCTTTGCGAACCCTGCTCTGGAACCGTAAGAAGGGAGTAGTAAGAGGTGTGATTAGTGATGTGCGTGACACGTAGTAAGAGGTGCTGAGGCTTTGCTGCTGCTGCTACCATCACGATTATTATCATTATTATTGTGTTATTACTATCATAGGCTGGATATCCTGTCCCCTGACAGTGCCCAACCCACAGAGGTTGTTTCCAGGGGTAAAAGTACCTTTACCATCTTCATGGTTTTTCCCAGCGACCTTTATCTTTTGGACCTTAACTACTGTGTGCAAGGATTAGCAGCCACGATCAGAATTCAAACCAAACCAAACTAATCTAACGAGACATTCACGTCTGAGGAGGAAATTTAGCTCCTTCAGCCCTAAAATACCAGCAACAATTCCTACCTCTCAGAGTTGTTGTAAGAAGTGACTGAAGTATTACTGGAGGCTCCTGACAGGTAAAGGTTAAGGCCCTTAAAGTAAAAAGCATGTGGTGAAGGTCAAATGCAGAGTCAGAATTACTCCGGGAGCACAGCGGCCAGATTTAGCAAATAAAAATACCAGGCGCTCAGTTAATTTGTTTTACTGTAGCTCATGCAGTATTTGGAACATACTTACACTAAAAAATATTCATCGTTTATCTGAGATTCAAATTTAACTGGACATCCTGTGTCTTATCTAGGCAACTCAGTCTTGGAGAGCACTTAGGAAGGGACCATAGGAAGTGCTTGGTGTTATTTCGGTTGTTCCCAAAACCACCTAGCTGTGAATCCTGGAGAGGATGGAGGAGACTGTCCGAAGGACGGTCCAATTCAAGGCTAGCTAGCATTTTATGCACTCTGGGGCTTATTATTATTTTTGCATGAAATGCAGAGGAAATCATTAGCACTGTTTAAAATCCACAGCTCGCCTGTTCTGAGATGCACAGTTTTTCCCATTGTAACGTCTCTGAAATCAGAGCATGTCCTACAATCAACGGTCTGTCATCATTTAATGGGCAGTGTTTTTCTTTCTCAGTAGTACATAAGATAGCAGTAGTTCTTTCCACTAGGGTGTCTGGGATTCAATGCTGTATAGTTCTCCATCTCTTTCCTCCCTGCTGTGAGGCCACAGAAGTTAAATCATGAATATGGCTCAGCACCAAGGCTGACGTAACATCTATTCCTTCCCTTCTCCTTATGCAACAGCAAGAGTTGAAACTCTTTTCAGAAGCGTGGTTCTTTGAGGAAGGCTCATGCCAAAGTAAGTTACAAAGTTTGCAGAAAGTCGAACCAAAGTCTTTATTCACATTCCACAGAGGGAAGTCTGTGATGGCTCCTCGAAGTGAATTCTATTTCTATACAGCTTTGAAAAGAGATTTAAAAAAAAAAAAAAAAAAAAAAAACCTGTATCTGCAGTCTTCCTGCTTTGTGTGCCTGAAATGATTTTGGGGGAAGGTAGTGTTAACAGGATTTCTGATTGAAGTACTGATACGTGTCGATTTTGACACTGTGCTACTTCCTGTGCAGTGAGTGTGTTCTCACGAGGCATGTGGGGCAATGATTAATTCCCTGATGTAATGCTCCGACTGCCTTGACTATTGACATTTTTATAGCTCTGTAATGGAATCCAGTAGGAGGAATGATTTGCAATATTTTAAACGTTTGTTTTTTGTTTTTTTTTTTTTCCAGAATTCAGAACTAACCTGTAGTAAAATGCCAAATTATCTTCAAAGAGCAGAAAAACAATTTAAAGCCACTTCTCAAAGAAGCCAGTGGCTGACTATAAACTTGGGTGGCGGTCTAAAATTCATCACTATCTTTCATTGTTATTAGTTTTGTGAAACAATATAAAGAGCGGAGAGTTTAAACAGTTTCTTACAGGTGGATCGTTCTGCTCAGACAGGTGTTTATATAAAGGATTGCGAGGAAAATAATTTCAGTGGGAAGTAAATCCTTAATTGTTTTAGATCTGACCCTCGGTTACTGCTGTGAATTTAGCCAACAAGCCTTTGTTGAGCACATGATATACTCCAGGCACCGTTCTAGCTCTTCCGAAAGCTAGAAAGATGCATAAGACAAAAACCTTGGCCTTCTGGGGTCTCACCACCCAACAGGGCAGACAGAGTCATACACACATCATTTAGTCCAAGTCAGTATGGTATAAATACCGGGCTAGAAGGTCTACCATAGTGCTCTCAGGATATCTGGGGGAGACAATAATGCTTACCGGGGTAGGGTCTGCGGCTGACTTTAAAAAATCAGGATTTGCGCTGGCTTCAAAGAC
>RJWK010031287.1:0-24294 GCA_004363435.1 Platanista minor | reverse complement strand
CATATCAGACTCCTGTGCCCCCTTTCCCCCCGCCCCCCGAGGAGCCCACTGCCGCAACCCCCTTTGGGGCCCGTGACAGTGGGGAGTTCCGGAGAGTACCTGTGCCCCCGCCCCTGCCGCCCACTGATGCCCTGACGAAGGAGAAGCCAGGCACGCCGCCTGGACCCCCGCCCCCTGATGCCAACAGCGTGGAGCTGGGTGGCCGTCCGACCTTCGGCTGGAGTCCTGAGCCCTGTGACAGTCCTGGTACACCCACGCTGGAGTCGTCGCCTGCAGGGCCGGAGAAGCCCCACGACAGCCTGGACTCACGGATCGAGATGCTGCTGAAGGAGCAGCGCACCAAGCTGCCCTTCCTTCGGGAGCAGGACTCAGACACCGAGCTGCAGATGGAGGGCAGCCCTATCCCCTCCTCCTCCTCCCAGCTCTCCCCACTGGCCCCCTTTGGCGCTAACTCACAGCCTGGCTTTCGAGGCCCCACACCACCCTCCTCACGCCCATCCAGCACTGGCCTGAAGGACATCAGTCCCACACCACTGCCTGACTCGGATGAGGATGATGAGCTTGACCTGGGCCTGGGGCCCCGGCCCCCACCCGAGCCAGGCCCCCCAGACCCTACCAGTCTTCTGGGTCAGACAACTGAGGTGGCCTTGGACCTGGCTGGAGACAGGACCCCAACCTCAGAGAAGATGGATGAGGTACCATGATGTCTGTCCATCTTTGTCTGGGATTGGTTTTGTCTGTCCTGTGGCTCCCTCTTTCCTCCTTGAAACATTCTCCCCTTAGGATAACTAGCTAAGACACAGAAGCAGCAGGGCTAGCTAGGGCAGCCAAAATAACAGATCAAAAATAAAAAGAGAATGAAGAGAGGATACGAAAAGCACCAGAGGCTATGGCTGAGCAGCTGGTTTGCTCTGAGCTCCCTAGCAGCTTTGGTGAAAAGGGAAACATGACCTAGATCTGTTGCTCTCCTTGTTAGGTATGGGAAGTCAAGACCTTTTTCTGGGGATAAATTCTGACTTGAGCTTCAAAATAAATAAATAAATAAATAAAATAAAATAAAATGAGGACAGAATAAAGGCGTTTTGGATTTAAAAAAAAAGAAAAAGAAAAACTGAAAGAACCCATTGCCAGTTAACCTACACTTTAGGAAACTCTTCAAGTTGCAGGGAAATGATTCTAAATGGGCACTCAGATCCACAGGAAGGAATGAAGAGCCCCAGAAACGGTAAACACATGGGTTAATACAACATAGTGTTTTTAACTTTCTTTAAGAGACAACTGACCACTTTAAGCAACATCATAAGAGTGTATTGTGGAATTTTTTAAATAGGTAGAATTAAAATATAAGATAGCAATAACACAAAGAATGAGGAGAAATTACCTTACCCCACTGTAAAGTTCTTACATTTTATCTGAAGTGGTGCAGTATAAATTCCAAGGTGACTGTGATAAATGAAAGACGTGTAATATAATCCCCAGAGTGAGTAACACAAAACATGATACAAAGAGAGGATAACTAAAAAGCTAATAGAGGAAATAAGGTGAAATAGTATTTCATATGAACATTTATTGGTGCATAAAAAAGGAGCAAAACTCAAGTATAGTGTTTTGGAATGAATGTCTAGTAGGTAAAACTATTTTTCAATGCAAGGAAGCAATTACCACAAGTCAGAGTAGTGGTTACCTTCGGCCTAAGGAAGGGGGTGGTGATAGGGAAGAGGCATGAGAAGGATTTTGGAAATGCTGGAATGGTCTATTTCTTGACCTCATGGATGCTTGCTTTCACATCTTTGTGCCCTTTTCTGTATGTGGGTTACAGTTCAGAACTGTTTGTTTTAAGTTTTAAAAGATCAGTGAAAGACAAAATTAAATGTATTGGCTCCCAACCACCACTAGTACTTAGGAAACGTTATCTCCCCAACTGTCAGTTTTCCAAACCCTCATGAAGGGATTCTTGCTAATGATTGGGTCCCTTTAGCTGCCTCTGCTGAACCAAGCCCACAGTTGTCCCAAATGTGGGTTCCACAGAAGCACAGGCAATGAGCAAGAGTCCCAGCCTTAGCGACGCTGACTCTAGCTGCATCAGAGTATGGCAGAAAAGCTCACACATCACCAGAAGACCAATCCCTTCCAGGGTGAGGCTTGGGACCTTCCTCTCCCGTTGCGGAGCACAGGCTCCGGACGCGCAGGCTCAGCGGCCATGGCTCACGGACCCAGCCGCTCCGCGGCATGTGGGATCTTCCCGGACCGGGCCATGAACCCGTGTCCCCTGCATCAGCAGGCGGACTCTCAACCACTGAGCCACCAGGGAAGCCCTTGGGACCTTTTTAAAGTAAGCCAGATTTCTGCAAAGCAAGATGCATTTTCAAGTACAGCCAAAGAAGTGCCTTGTGTCTCTCTTCATGCAGGGGAGAACCTAACCCACGCTCCTCACTCACACGCTCATACAATCCCCCATCTTCCCTCCTTTTTCTCTACCCCGATCCCTGCTGAGCCCAGATACTATGATCAAGAACTAGATGTAAATTTGATGCTATCACTTCCTGAGTAACCTTTGTCAAATCACTCAGCCTCTCTAAACCTCAAATTCCTATTCTTGAAATGGTGGTTTTATCCCCATCTTCACAGGCTTGAGAGAACAGACAGGACTGTGCTGGGCTGGGCTGTGACCCTGAGCCGTGGGTGTCCAGAGCCTGCTGACCCAACGCTGTACTGCAGCAGCATCATGCCCTGCAGTGCCTATGGATCAAGGTAAGCCACTCTCTGACACTGGCTGGAGAGGCTCACCCGTCAAGTGTGTATGTACACTGCCCAGTCTGGTCAGCTACAATTCAGCATCTCTTGTCTTGTCCCAGCCCCTCTCCACCCAGCAGTGATGGGTGACCCAAGAACTGTGGCTGTGTCCACTGGACACCCAACCATAAAAACAGCAGTCCCCAACATTTTTGGCACCAAGGACCAGTTTCATGGCAGGCAATTTTTCCGCAGACCGGCAGGGGGATGGTTTTGGGATTTCAAGCACATTATATTTATTGTGCACTTTATTTCTATCATTATTACATTGTAATATCTAATGAAATAATTATATAACTCACCATAATGAAGAATCAGTGGGAGCCCTGAGCTTGTTTTCCTGCAACTAGATGGTCCCATCTGGGGGTGATGGGAGACAGTGACACCTGAAGAGTGTTGCTTATGTCCAGTTTACTCTATAAAATGCAGCTTAATTGTCACTTGCCACTCACTGATAGGGTTTTCATATGAGTCTGCAAGCAATTGATTTATTATGGTCTTTGTGCAGTCAAACCTCTCTGCTAATGATAATCCGTATTTGCAGCCACTCCCCAGCACTAGCATCACTGCCTCTGCTCTACCTCAGATCATCTGGGATTAGATTCTCATAAGGAGCGCGCAACCTAGAGCCCTCGCATGCACAGTTCACAGTAGGGTTCATGCTCCTATGAGAATCTAATGCCGCCGCGGATCTGACAAGAGGCAGAGCTCAGGTAGTATTGTGAGCGATGGGGAGTGGCTATAAATACAGACAAAGCTTCTCTCTCTCTGTCTCACCTGCCTGCTGTGTGGCCAGGCTCCTGACAGGCCACGGACCACTAATGGTCCATGGCCTGGGGGTTGGAGACCCCTGCATTAAAAGAACAGAATGTATCAGAAAGGTGAAGATGAACAGCGATGCAGCTCATCGTATAAAGCAGAGGGAGAGACGGCTCCACCCCGAGCTCCAGATGACTTATTTTAACTTCACTAGCAGCAGCCCCCATCTCGAATGCCTGTGAGCCCAGCCCCCCACCGCCCCAGCCCCGAGTTCCTGCTGGCATACCTGTGGCCAAGGTCGGGTAGACTCTGGGCAGGCTATTTGCTCACTGGAGTCCTGTGTATTTTGTGGGCAGTGAGCATGTCACAGTTAGACTTACACTTCAGTATGAAGATATTCATGCTTCACCAGGGTGCAGCCAGAGGGTGGTCGGGATAGGAGGGGCAATGGAGGGGAGGGCGCCTCTTTGCTCAGCTCTGAGAATGAGCAATGGTGCCCACCTCCCGCTTCAGAACACACGTCTTGGGATTTTAAGTTAAACACTCGCAAGATCGCTTCTCACATACCTAATTGTAGTTTTCCATGGTCTGGATAATCTTTTTCGAGGAAAATACATTTTCTGTGGTTTACCCAGTCGAAGAAATAAGAAAAATGTTGGTAAACTGGGGAGACAGGGCTGACAGCTCATGTCACGGTGCTTGATTTCAGGTCCTCATTTATCCAGACTCTTTTGCTTGCAAGTACCAGGCAACATTATTCTATGGGCCAGCAGCTTGAGCCCCTCAGTTCTCAGGGGCCATTCAGTACGCTTGGATTCTTTCACTCCACTGAGTTTTACATAATGATTTAGACCCAATGTTTCTCCTCTGTAACCCGCCTGCCTTTTAGCTACTTGGGCAAAGAGTGCAGTGTTTCAGTACCTGGAGTCTGGCTGCCTGGATTCACTCTTGCCTCCCTGTGGCTCAGTTTCCTCATCTGTAAAATGGGTGACAGCACCTTCCTTATAAGGCTGTCCTGAAGATAAGTGGACAATCCCCAGATAAAGTGCTGAGGCCAGCGCCTGGCACACAGGGAGCCCTCAGCAAGCGCCATCTCTTATTATGACTCAGGGAACCTCAACTCCTCCAGTTTCACATTCTCTGCTGTGTTTTCTTAGAAACATAAGCCCAGGGAATTTCTGCCTCAGACGAATTAAGATTTTTTTCAGTTTTGTACCAAAGGAGCCCTGCCCCCTGGTGAAATAGTTCTAGTTATGAATGGTCATAATATTGCCTCACTGGCTATAAATTTTCATAACTCATTAGATCCACTTAAAGTGATTTTAATTACAAATGCTCTAGTTTCATTATGTACAAAATGGAATGCAGGCAAGTAATTGTATTTTCTCCATCTATTATGTTCAGAAAGAAATTAGAGTAGCCTAGTGCATCCTTAATGTCAAAAGGTTTCTCATGATTCTGTAAGAAAGGAGCTTCCCATGATTTGCTGAAAATGTCAGCCACTAGTGAGACCAGGAGGACTGGGTAGGGAGTGGATCTGATGCCATCAATCTAGCTGGGGTGACAGACAGCAAACCTTTGTCTCCCCAGTTTTTGATTCGACCTTAAGGAACACTAGTCTCTCCTCTGACTCAGCTCTTGAATTTTCTTAGGACTTTCCTGTCAAGCCGCCTCCACACCTATCCCACATCACTTAACTGCTTCCCTTGGCAGCTCAGCTGGAGAAACAGGAGGAATACAAAGGATGGTTCTGGCATCCGTTGGGTTTAGGGGACCCTGGTTATGAGTTTGTCTGTAGTAGATGCCATGGCGGGGGAAGATATTACTTATTTTGTGGCTGGGAGAAGACATAAGTAAGTCCCAGAAAACTTTCTATGACAAACTGGCTAAGGCATAGGAGATCATTTAAGGGAAAGAATTTTGATATCGGGTAAGTGTCACACAAATGGAATATTGTAAAATGACCCCAGTCAGTCTGTAAGCCTTCCAAAGTCAGAGAACATTTCTTGCATGAGCACTTTCTTAACTTGGTAATAGAATGTTGAATAAAACCACAGTTTGGTGGAATGATTTGATTTATTCTCACTCTTCATTATTTTCCAATAAATTTGGGGTCTGAAAGCAGAAGTTCTGGAAAGAGAACCATGTACAAATACATATGGTATTTTTAGGCCCTTTGACAAATTAGGAAATCAGGGTTACAGAAATTTGTAGCCACGGGCACGTGGCTACAAAGTGACAAAGCCAACAGCAGACCAAGTCTGTCTGCTACCCGAGGCTCACAGTCAGAGGGAGGCCTGGGTATCCCTTTATGTCACCAAATATAAGGATTAGGTCAGATCCTAAGCTTCACCTCAGCCAGGATACTTCCCTCTCATATGGGCAAACACGGCATTTTGCTATAACGGCTGGTGGCTCTCCTGTCGGGATTTCCCTTGCCATCTCAGAAAGCCTCCGTCTTCCCTGCCCCCCACTTCTGCCTCCTGGCTGGGGCACCCGGGGAGGGCAGAAGTAGAGGTCCCGATCAGGTGGGCTCCAGCGTCTGGTGCATCTCGTCAGGCCCTACTAACTGCAGGTTTATGCCCTGTGCTGCTCCGGGGGAGCTCTGGGAAGTTCACCATGTGCGTCCTTTGGAAGAGCTAGGCTGTGCTTGAAGCAAGCCTGTGTGATCTGCCCCAAGGAGAGTTCTAGAACACAGTCTGTGCACACACACTGCCCAGGCTCTAAAGTTAATACCTCGCTTCCCCAAGTGTGTCATGCATGAGATGATTTGGGGTGGTACAAATGGAAACATTTTCTCTGGCAGTTATGTATTTATTGTAATGTGTATTAGCTCACCATGTCCTGGTTCACCTGTCATTTCACCAATATTGTTTAGGACAAGACTAGTTCTATAGCAGTCTCTAACATGTTACCTGATCTGATGTATCCACCACCTCTGCATCCCCAATTAGAAGCACACTGCCCAAGAATATAAATAGATGACCCTCCCATGTATGAGAAAGTGGGGGAAGAAATAACAGTTTGGAGTAATCATAGCGTGTTGGATGGAAACATAGCAGAGAAGTGAAGAACAGGTGTTCTGGAGTCAAACTGCTTGCACTGTAAATGTTAGCATTTTAATTTCCTAGCTGTGAGACCTTGAGAAGTTACTAAACTTCTCTGTCTTACTCAAAGTGTTGAGCCACTAAAATCTATGGTGTCCTTTGTTACTGCAGCTCACACACCCTCATACAGCCCATATGCCAAGCTGCAGCAAAGCATTTTCTTCTCAACTCATTTGAAAAGCCATCAAGTTATCAAAACTAAAAGCATGAATTTACAACATTTAATAACTTACTATCATCAAAGATAATAAAGTAAGGTAACATGTTCAAGCCCGGACAGTTTTGAAAGAATTATCTTCCTAATCAAAATCAACAGAGTTATCAAAGATGCCAC
The DNA here is from genome assembly GCA_004363435.1 of Platanista minor. Lineage (NCBI taxonomy): Eukaryota > Metazoa > Chordata > Mammalia > Artiodactyla > Platanistidae > Platanista > Platanista minor. Next base: position 17,301 of record RJWK010031287.1, on the reverse strand, counting down.
TGGTGGGCTGGGAAGTTAGCTCTCTCAGCAGGCCCAGGACTGCTGCCCTCAGGGATGAGCTGCTCTCCCAGACATTGATTGGATCTGCACCAGGAAGCAAAGATTCACCTGCAGGCAGACAAAGTGTAACTTCAGGCAATGAGAATATCATCTTAAAATTAACAAGGCCTCTACTAGTCTACCTTAAGCAAAGGACATTTTATGTCAACAAATATTTTGTTTTGTTCCTTTAAGCTAGGAAAGGTTTAACAATAATTTTTCAAGTTAATAACCTACAAGTCTCCTTTTAAGAAAATGAGTGAAAACGGAAGGACTCTGCCCAACCTGCACTTTCCTCACTCCATCCATTTGTCATGTTTCTCTGGCTCATCCTTCAGACCACAGTTCAAAGGTCATTGGCTGTTACAGAAATCTTCCCCCATCCCTGGATGAGGTCCGGTGCCACAGAGACACCCTCTCTTCCTATCCCATCATGTTCCACCATGGCACTGGCCATGATTTCTGATTCATATTTATTGCTGAATTATCTAACTACATCTTTAAGCTTCCTTAGGGCAGGGACCACGTCTGTTTTGCTCCCTGTTGATCTCCAGCAGTCCGCACCGGGCCGGTATACAGCTATAGGAAGAATGAATGAAAAATGATCAGTTTGTTGATCAGTATAAAAAAGCCATAATGTATCTGACCAATCTTACGTCTGGCCATTTCGACTTTTTCCATTGTTTCCGAAATATACCAACACTGCAATGGATCACAGAGGTATCTTTGAGCAAATAGCCAATGATTTCCCTAGGACAAATTATGGAAAGAAACTGATTGCTCCAAGATTTTAAAGCTCTAGCTAATTGTTTAGAATTTCTTCAAGTGGGAAGGGTATTAACCAGAAACATATTAAAGAAAGAGAAGGAAGGAAGGAGGGAGAGAAAGAGAAAAAGAGAGGAAGGAAGGAAGAAAAGGAGGGAGGGAGGACAGAGAGAAAAAAAGAGAAAGGAAAAAAAGGGGAGAAAGATGGAAAAAAAGAGAAAGGCCAAGGCTTCCCTGGTGGCGCAGTGGTTGAGAGTCCGCCTGCCGATGCAGGGGACACGGGTTCGTGCCCCGGTCCGGGAAGATCCCACATGCCGCGGAGCGGCTGGGCCCGTGAGCCATGGCCGCTGCGCCTGCGCGTCCGGAGCTTGCGCTCCGCAACGGGAGAGGCCACAACAGTGAGAGGCCCGCGTACCGCAAAAAAAAAACAAAACAAAAAAAAACACCACCTAAGTTAAAGAGTCCTTGTCTCCGTGAGAAGTCCCCTCTTTGGAGACTGCCATCCAACCAGCTTCCTGGACACACTCTCTCTGTGTCCCTGCCAGGCCATCACTAGGAAAGGCAAAGTCAGACACTCTCAAATCCCAACATTTAAGATGATAAAGACCCTCAGACCCTCCTTCTCAGGGGCGAAGCAGTTCAGGGCTTTTTGTTCTCCCGCTTCTTTGTTCCAGCGACCTTTCCCATCTCAAAGGATTTTTCAACAGCACCATGAGCCTGACACTTTGCCCATCCTGGTTCTCACAGACTTCTCCAACGAAAGACAAAGCCAGGCTGGCACGGAGGAGGGCCTGAAATAAAGGGGGACTGAGAAAGGAGAAAAGCACCAGGGAATCTGGCCGCCCGCATATTCAGTTGCTGCAGCAACTAGAGGTTAAACAATGAAGCGGGGAGGGGACCACCATCTTCCTCCCTCGGTCCAGTTGTCATGGATACCGGGATTTTAGAAGTGAGGGGGTGAAGGGTTTTCTTTACACTTTACAAGTGGTGCTTTTTTCACTCACTTGGCCTGTGTCCTTGTTCCACCCGGGTTGGGGACTTTCCGTTCTGAGTCTTCCTGCAAGGAGGCTGGGGAAGGGGAGTCAGGGCAGGATGCTTTCTGTAAAGGACCCATCCAGCCAGTAGCTCTAAAGTCCATTCCCATCCCACACCAGGCAGAAAGGCCTGAGCATTTGTGGAAATTTCCATGCACTGAAATCTTCCCATCCACATTGCAGAAGGCTAGCTCTCTCCTTGCATTCTTCCTCCCATCCTTCTGATTTTCCCAGGAGCACTCACACACGGACTGTCTCCTAAGGTCCCAGCTTCGTGCCCTCCCCAACCCCCCAGAGACCCCTCGTAGCTTGCTGCCCCTGCTTCCTCCTCCAGGATTTAGAAGGAGGGATACAGCTCAGTCCTCCTCTGAGGATGTCTCCCAGCTTCTTTTCCCTGAAGCCACATCAGGCCCTGCACTGTCTTGCTGAGCTGTCCAGCACCGTATGGTGAGAGGTTACCAGCTTTAGTGACCGCAGGTCAAGACTCAGCTCTGCCACTCTCCAGAATGACCTTGGGCAGGGTACTTACTCTCTCTGAACTTTGCTTCCACATCTGGTCAATGCAGATTGTAGTATCCACCACGTAGCCTTGTAGAGGTTGTGCAGTGAGAAAAAGTAGGCCATGTCTGAGCTACAGCAGGCACCCCAGCAGCAAGAATGCCCTTGGCCGCCTCTCCATCACCCACCCCCTCCCCAGCCACACACTCACACTCTTTTACACACTCTCACACACAGACATTCACACTCTCTCATGCTCATTCACTATCACACACATACACACACACGTCACAGGCATTCACACAGACACACTTACACACTCACTCTTGTATACTCTCGTGCACATCCTCACACTCAGCATTCACACACTCACGCTCACATGCACTCACACCCAAAGACACTCAAAGCCACACTCTCACATATATGTACACACAATCACACGTACTTAAGGCAGGCACTCACATTCACACATATGCACACACACTGTCTCACATATATACTCATACTTTCTCCCACATTCACATACTTCCACATGCTTATTTGCACACACTCAGCTTTCCTTTTTCTTAAAATTTTTATTGGAGTATAGTTGATTTACAGTGTTGTGTTAGTTTCAGGTGTACAGCAAAGTGAATCGATTATACATATACATACATCCACTCTCAGCTTTCCATTTTTGACTTAAAAGGAAAGACTGCGGAATGTCTTATTTTAGTCTTTATCAAGCAGGAGGGAGTCCAGCTGCTTGCTATAAGCAACACCGTCTGTCCATCCATCCATCCATCCAACAACATTTGCTGAGGATCTAATATGGGCCAAACACTGACATCATAAAGAGCCACCAGGCAAGGCCACCAGCCATGGGCTCGTGTCTGCCAGGCTGCTCAGCTGCTTGAACTCGGAGGGGCCCTGAGACCCTCCCTTGGCCTCCACGTGCCTTCATTTCCCAACACTTGGCCAAGCAGCCTGAAAGCCAGGACACGGCACAAAGACTGCATTTGGACAACCAGGGCAAGGTTGGGCTCACGGCGCCATGCTTGCTTTGCGCTGCCTATGGGCTGGAGCTCCCCGGCTCGCTGGTCTCACAGACATTTGGAACAAATGCCATAAACCCTTCCAGGTGATGATCTGACCTCCAAGGATGGTCCAGTTTTCCCTCAGCCTGTCCTGCACTGAGTAGGGACAGCAAGCTCCACTCCTCACCCTGGGCAGCCTGGAAGTTTACCAGGGGATGCTGGGGTGGTAAGAGAGGGTTGGGTGTGAGCCATCAGTCATGTCGGTGCAGCTTCCCAATCTGGCCGGCCCTGTCTAATACAGTGGAGAAGAAAGGCTCAAATACAAGCTCACAGGGTGTGTGACTTGGAGTGAGTCAACCTCCTTCATACTTAGTTTCCTCATCTATAAAATGGGCATAATCATATATCCATCTCCCAGGATTGGTGTGAGGATTCAAAAATACATGTGAACCATTTTGCCTGGCAAATATTAAGTCCTCATAAACAATGGCTTTACTGTTTAATTAGATGACTACTGTTAGCTCTGTTAGGGCTCTAACTATGCAAAAATCATAGATGTGATTATTAAAAGAAACTGGAATGAATCACAGAAAGTTAAAAAATGTCGATTTGTTTAGAGTAATGGGACTAGATGTTTTTTACCTTAATTTCCATTTTAACATTGTTCCAGTATTTCTGCAAGACATAAAAATTAAAATGATAAACACGGGTATTTAGAGCGTGATTTATAGTAGCCACATAAACAAAATATTTAACTTAAAATTCTCTTATTTGTTTGCATTACACACAGGATTAATTTCTCCTAAAAGAACAGAAGGAAGTATCTGGAAACATCCATTGAATACACACCTAGATCTCAGACAAGAACATCAAAAATTCATGATACTTTTTCTTGATTCATATTGCTGTTATCATCCCCTCACCTTCTTAAATATATTTATCATGCTTATTTTTAAAAACAATTGAACATCAGAAACTTATCCAGACTTCTGAATCCAAATCGTTAATTCCATGTAATGGAAAGTTCATCCACGCACATAGCAATAATTTCACCTATATGCCTCACTATGTCCTGAATGGAGGCCACCTGATAGTAGACAGTAAACGTCATGTTGGATACAAGGATAGGTGATTGCCAAGACTGTTCAAGATACAGAAGACATTTGACCTACAGGGAGCTGGAAGTGTAGCAGGAAAAGAGAAACTATCATGAAACAGGTAGGCTCTGAAATGGGTAGTTCTAACTCTGAGCTGTATAAGCAAGGCAGATAGTTGGAGAGAGCTATTGGGGAAGAAGCAAACTTTTGTTCAGTCTTGAAGGTTGAACACAAGCCATTATTCTCATCCTGGAGGTGGAGGACGAGAATTCGAGCATTCATGTTTCACCTCCAGCCAGCGTAATCATTCACACAATGCACTGAGAACTGAAGAAGACACAAAATAAATACTGATGAAAATAAACTGAATTGTCAGATCCTTTCCCCAGGATTCCAGAATGAAATAGATCTGCACGGCCCTTGCCTACCTGCGTCCGTTTAGAGAAAATATACCTGCATCTATTGACCAATAAAGACAGAGGTAGATCTTCTTTTTCAAAAAAAAGTTTCAGGGATTTCCGTGATGGTTCAGTGGTAAAGAATCCGCCTTCCAATGCAGGGGACACGGGTTCGATCCCTGGTCGGGGAACTAAGATCCCACATGCTGGGGGGCAGCAAAGCTTGCGTGCCACAATTACTGAGGGCACACACCTCAACGAGAGAGCTGGCGTGTCGCAACTAGAGAAGGAAAACTCGCATGTCACAACTAGAGAGAAGCCTATACACCACAACCAGAGAGAATCCCGCATGCCGCAACGAAGAACCCACACGGCCCAACGATGAGACTCAAAGCAGCCAAAGAAATAAAGAAAATAAATGTTTTTAAAAAAGAAAAGCTTTAAAAATAAATAAATAAATTTTAAAAGTTTCAGAGATATTGGGAGTCACTTTTAACACAGACAGGTGTTTACCGTGAGCCAGACACATCCTGAGTGTTTTTCATGGATTACCAGATTTAATCATCATTATAAATATGATACATAGATGAGGGACAGAGACACAAAGAAGTAAATAAGGAAATATTAGGCATTATTATGAGGACAACAGTTAGAATTACTTTCGCCTGATAGGGTGATTGTATAGAAGAGAAATAAGAAATGGAGCTGGGAGAGTAGTTTGGGCCAAAGTCAGGAGGCTCCTGGCTGTGGATCATCGGCATTTGATATTCTTTAGGGAGTAATCAAGGTCTCAGAGCACGTGGTCAGAGGAATATGTTAAGACTTCTTTCAGGTTTTAAGAAATAAAGTAGAACTAGAAATGAAGAATGTAGAACCACTTTAAGGGGACTCTAAGGAAAGAGCCCCATCATTATCACCATCTGCACCCTACCAGATCCACTGCCCTTTGACCCCTCACAACATCCCACACAGTAGGAATTATTGTCTCCGTTTGATGCCTTACTATCTTTCATGGGGATATTTTTTAACTAGCACCCCAAAGGATCTCAAATTATTACCCCAGATAATTCTGACTCAGAGGGCTCCTGGTATTGAGAAACACCAACTGTCAAGGAGATGATGGCTACCATAACCCCCAGCTGGACCTCCCTGTTCTTTCTGTCTCCTTGTTCAGTCACCCCTGCCCTCAGAGCCTCAGAATAGTTCTTCTATTTCAATCCAGGCAGTAGTTCCCATGGCAATCACCATGATCCCTTCCATACCTCCAGGTGGGTGACAGTCTGGGATATAAATGATTGACCCAAGTTTATAGACAGAAAATCTGAGACTTAGGTTAAATGTTTGAACCGAAATCCCAACTTTCTTAAGGAAATTTCCAGGCTCAGCACCACTCCTGCTTTTGCACAGCAGTGCGTCACATCTTACCTGGCTGACAGCTTGACAAAATCCCACCCTTCAGAGCATCTGATTGTGGGCTCAGGCTCCCAGCAACTGGCCTCCAATTAAAGCGGAACAATAGGCAGGGCGTGTGGGGCTCAGTCCCCAGGGGCTGATCCTCAGCACCAGCTCCAAAGACCCCCCCCACCATTAGTCACAGAATGCCCACTGCTGTGCACAGTAATCCAAATTGGGTTCAAGCCCCCAGCCTCCGTGTCCCATTGTCATGCTATATTTTTTATTCAACACAAGATCAGAGATCTGCTAAGGCCTCGTGTTGCCAACATAAAAGAAGAAGAAAGATTCCATTAATCTTAATGAAAATGAATCCTTCTTATTTTTTCCTGAAAAAAAAAAAATGGAAAACATGAAGGTATTACAACAGCCTCTCAAAAAGGCAGAAAAATCCCTGCCATCCTGAGATCGTTAAAACATGCGGCTTTAAGAGTCTACACAAAGAACAGCAATTACACACCCCTTCACCTTTTACTGGCTTGTTTTATTATCCTGGATATTCCAACTTTTTTTTCCTGGGATGCTTTTGGATATGATAATCCCACCAGCCTTGAAATAGAGTATTAGAGAGGAAGCAGTGTCAAAGCGGGGAGGATGTTCACAGGACTGGAGAGAAGAGGGCAAAAGGGGGAAAGAGAGTGGGCAGGGAAAAACCTGCTGTAAAAATCTGAAATGTCTTTATGAAATCTGAGCATTTCATAGCCAGAAGGGATCTTGAAGATAACTAGTCAGACCTTCTCATTAAACACACACACCACACACACGCACACACACACACACACACGAGCAAGTGAGGGCAAAAGGGGGATGATTTGTCCAAGGAAATGGATGCTTCATTCAGGCCTATAGGTTAAAAGGAGTGGAAAAAAACAAGACACTAACCTGTCAGAAAAGAGCCTTGTGTAAATTTCAGCAAAAGTCTCCTCAGAAAAAAAAGACCATAATGACCCCTCTTTATCTCTTCAATACTTGTCACTCATCTGTCCTCGTTAAAGCTCTCTTGTTGACTCATTTGTTCACTTACAAAAGTCTGATTAACTGAATGGTGTAGTGTAAGGGTCCACACAGTACAGTCTGTGGGCCAAATATAACCTGCTGCCTGGTTTTGTATGGCCCACAAGATAAGAATGGATTTTACATCTTTTAAGAGTTGAAAAAATATTTCCAGTTAAAACAATTTTTCAAGAATAATACTTTGTAACATGTGAAAGTTATATAAAACTCAAATGTTGGTGTCCATAAGTAAAGTTTGCCTGGAACACAGCCACGCCATGCGTCTACAAATTGTCTGAGGCTGCTTTCGCCCTACAGCAGCAGAGCTAAGCAGGTACAACAGACATGGTATCATTGGCAAAGCCTAAAACATTTACCATCTGGCCCTTTACAAAAGAAAGCCTTCCATTTTACTGACATGAAAATTGGAGCACCCCAGCCTGGGACCACCACTTAGGGGCTGTGTGACCTGGGCCAATTCATGAGCATGTCCAGGCTTTGGCTCCCTCATCTGTAAAATGGAGATCATGTTTATTGAAATAGTATAACTGAAACTCAACTTGATGTCAACTGAGGTCACCCTACCCTCTGAGACTTAAAAAGCATTGCTTTAAGTTCAGTGTCATGTCCCGGCAAAGTCCCATGTCCTCTTCAACATTCCCAGAACCTTGCATTCTCTTGGTCCTTTTGGTTTCAAATTCCAGCTCTCTCCCAACTTTGATGTCACTCATTTCCCCAATCCTCAGCTGGTCTTTCTGCTCGGTACCAACCAGGACTTTGTAACTCAGCTATCTCTCCCTCTAAACACAGTCACAGGAGGCATTGTGTGGGAAGGAGGTTTTGCTGGTGGTTTGGGGTCTTGAGGAGGGGATGATGTGGCTAAAATTCAAACAACTTAAAAATGGGCAGCCAGCTTCTCTCATTCCAACACTCTCATGGCTGTCCAGCCACCAGCAATTTCCCACTGGCCCCACTTCCCTGAAGGTTCCAGCCCTCTGCCATGCCTCTCAGCCTTCTGCCATGTCAACCCACTTCTCCATTTGTACCATCCTTTCTTGGAATTCCCCTCACATCTTCCATTTTCTCTGTTTCCTGGAGCCCTTTATCCTCAAGATATCCCCAGAAGCTCAATTTTCACTTCCATCTGATACAGGACACCCTAGTTCATCACCTTGAGGCCTACATTTCCATGGTTATAGACTTCAAGTTTTTGTTAAACAAAAGGCCCCTCACTCCATATCTCACTCTTAGAAGCCCAGAACAACTGTCAGAGATTCAGACACACTTTCTCTTTGTCCCAGAAAATTATATATTCAGTGTCCAACTGATAGAAATTATGTCACCACCTCCCCCTTAGAAGACAGAAGCACTTTCAGTAGCTTTGGGGTTGACTTGCTTTTTCTCTCCACTAAAATATATAAAGTATCAACCATACTGCTTGACATTAAAAAAGAACCAATACATGCTTTCCTTTCCATGACTTTTCCCCAAAAGAAACACAGACAAAATACCAACGTATGTAACAATATATATTGCACGTGTGGTTCCTGAACACACACCTGCCCACAGTGAAATTCTCCACCTGGAGCATGTATGGCAGAAGAGAGGACAGAATTGGGTTGGGGAACACCACCTAGGACAAGATAATAAAAATAACAGATTGCTTTTTCTCTACCATTTAAATGTACCAGGAGCTGAATAAAAGTCACCAGATGCAACTCCTTTGGGGATTTCCATATTCTTTTGTTTGCCAGACAAGAAGGGTTCCAAGACTTTTTATCTATGGCATCTATTGCTGCATAATGAAATATCCCCAAAACTTAGCAGTTAAAGCAACAAACACGTAGTACCTCACACAGTTTTCTGAGTATCGGGAATTCAGAAAGGCTTAGCTAGCTAGTTATGGCCTAGGGTCTCTCACAAGGTTACAGTCAAGAAGTTGGCCTGAGCAGCAGTCGCATGAAGGCCTGACTGGTACTGAAGAATTTGCTTCCAAGATGGAGCACTCAGATGGCTGTTGGCAGGAGGCCTCAGCTCCTCACACAGGCTTCTCCAGAGGGCTGCTGATGGCATGGCTTCCCCAGAGTGAGTGATTCAAGAGAAAGAGAGAGAGATTTTATAACCTAATCTTGGAATGACATGCCATTACTTCTACCCTATTCCACAGGTCACACAGACCCACCCTGTATGGGAGGGTACTACACAAGGATGTGAGAGATAGACTGACTACCTGCCTTTGGCACCCTTCAGATTCTTTGTGTCATTCCAATACATTCCCCTTTCTTACTTAAGCTAGTTTGCATGTTTTACTATGACTTGCAACCAAAAGAGCCTGGAATAAGATGGAATTCTGAGACTAATGCTCTATATTTCTACCTCTGAGGAAAAGAAGAAATCCTTTCCACATAATAGTACAAATCAAAAGCAAAACAAAACAAAATGATGAACAACTTGGTATTGTTATATAATAACAAATTATCACAAAACTTAGTGGCTTAAAACAACCATTATATTTTGCTCACAATTTGTGGAATTCAGGAAAAACTCAGGCAGTTCTCATGTGGGAGTGTCTCGTGCTATTGCATCTAGATGTGTACTGGGGCCACAGTCACCTGACTTCAGTCCGGCTTCACTGGGCTGGACATGCAAGATGGCTCACCCACCTGGCTGGCAATTGATGCAGGCTGTGTGCTAGGAGCTCAGCTAGAGCCATCAAACAAAACACCTGTGCATGATTTCTCCAGCATGGCCACCTCAGGTAACTGGACTTCTTATAGGACAGCTGCTTCCCTCAATGCAAGCATCCCAAGAAACAGTGGAAGCTGCGTAACCTTTTCTGCCTAACCTCAGAAGTTATAAAGCATCACTTCCACTGCATTCGGTTGATTAAAACCAAGTCACTAAAGTCAACCCAGGTTCAAAGAGAGGGAACAGAGCCTCCATCTCTCAGTGGAAGGCTTGAAAATGGCCAGAGACAGCTGGTTTTCCCAAACATTGAACCTATCCATGCCAAGCTCTGGTGGGAGAAAGAGTGCCTCCCACATAAAAGTGATAGAGAGGGATCTTCTCAGTTAGAATGTAAATAACCTTGACTACAAGAAATGGTCCATCTGGCCCAAGATATCTCTCTTTCTGGGAACTTAAAGATAACTGCCAAACCACATTTATCAGGAAACATTTTCAAGTAACCAAAAACTCAAGTCAAACTGCCATAAACAATAAAGAAATTTATTGACTCATATACCTGGAAGTTCCTCAGTCTTTAGAGTTGGCTTAATTCAGAGGCTCTGAATACATTTCGCAACCATCCTCTGGCCTATCCCCCTTTCATCCCAGCTGGAGAGCAAGAAGTTGCAGCTGGTCTGGCCCTTCAATTGGTGCATGACCATTTCCAGAGGAAAGCAGAGTGAGTTGCTTCTAGACACTGTCCTAGAAGAATACAGATAAATTTTTCCAATGCCCATAGCTAGCCTTTCTTCATATTTTATTAGATCAAATTGAGTTATAAGGCCAACCCAGCCAATCCCTGGGGAGAGGAATAGAATGACTCTTAAACCAACTAGGCTCACTCCTGATCCCTATGAATGGGATTAGCTCCCATGAATGAAGGAAGAGAGGATACCCAAACAAAATCAGGATTTTGTTAGAAGTAAGGAAATGAGAAATGGATGCTAAGGAAACCATCAACAATGTCTTCTATGCTGCACTACAGAAAAAGAATTCCTAACACACCTAAATCAAGTACAATCTGTCTTTTGCTGCCTTTTCCCCAACATGCAAACACAGGATCAGTTCTCTGAAACTCTGTATCCAGATAATTCTGGGAGTGTCCAGGAAGCAACTCACATGAGTTTATAGGCAAGTCCAGCAAGTTACCAGTGGCATCTGCAGCTCCTTCCTGCTGGGTTCCAGGCGTCTGCTGTCCACTGCTGCCAGTTCTGCCAGGTAATTCTGTACCTGCCAGCCATGTCCACTTTCCTCCAGAGCCCATGTTCAGTGGCCAGTTGTAACAAGGGGAGAATGTCGCCTGTTCTATTTGGAAGACAACAAAGCAGTACAGCTTGACCCATAGTGTAACATCAGGATTTGTTAAGAGACATAACTTTCATATTTTATTTACCACATCCCCTGCCCCCTGGCTTAACGCAGGTGCTACATGTCCATAGAACACAGATATTATTCCTTGCAGGTCTAGCCAGGAGATCATCTGAGTGACAAACTCTACACTGTGCTCATAATCACTTCCTCCTGAATTCAATAACCAAGGTTCTTTTCCTAATCACATTTGTCATTTCCGACTCCCTCTTCCTTTAAGGTAAGCTCTCCCATAGGAGGCGCCTTAATCCTCTTGCAAATATACTTCTAATGCATCTCCTCACCAGCTTGCCAGGCATCCCAGGCATGACAAGTGAGCCCCAGTGATCCAGCTTCATTTTGTGCAGAGGCTCCCAAATTGAAATCTAGCCAAGAGCATCAACTAAGGGTAATTCCTTCTCTCCTCACCCCTCCTTTTGCAACCCAGTCATACTGGATCACACCATCCACGGGGACAGGGAATGCCATCTCCACATGTACCACCTACCCTCATACATACCTGGTATGTGCCATCTCATATATCCCCAAATTCTGAACTTCTCATACACTGCTCTCTTTACTAGAACTCTCTTTTGCTGCCCAACTGTCTCACCTTGCAAATTCCTGCACATCAATCCAGACTCAGCTCTGTGCCTCCCATAATTGACATGAGAAATAGACCTGCAGTGTTTGCCAACTTTAATTCAGTGGCTCTCAAGGCATTCAGTCTGGAAGATATCAGGCTACTAAGAGTCAAGGGGAACAAAAAAAGCACTGCCCTAAGGTCTACTCTACAACAGGCTTCCTGGGCGTTTCCCAGCCCAGACCACATCTCCAGGGTACTGACAATGGCCAGCGTCTGCCAACTATAGTCAAAAGGCTACTCTTCCACATCTCTTAGCATCCTCAGGGTCCTACTGTCTGAGTTATCCAGCTCACCCTCCATTCCCAGAGCTGCCAAGCAGTCTCTCCATTGGCTCAGTGCATGGAATCAGATTGGGAATATCTCTTAAATGAATTGGGCTTTTGTTCCTTCCAACCTGTGTTGAAATTTACAAGACTAAAACAAAGGTCCTCACTGTGCCCTGGTCCTGGCTCTGCTGGGACACTAATTACCCAGCAACAGCACATGTGGGAGAAAGTGGCCAACTCTGATTAAGGATCCCCATGGGAGGGCACTGAAAACAATCTTTTCTTTTTCTTTCTAAAGTTGCCTTTGCTCCTATCACCAGTGGCCACTCTGCCTCCATGCTGCTGGGCATTTGTAGATACAAATGAGTTACCAGAGGAACACCATGCTGGAGCAGGAGAGCCTGGTGCACTGGGTGCCTGCCACGTGCTGAGGCCGTGCAAGAAGCTCTTTGTACATGAGCACTGTTCCTCCAACATCTCTGCAAAATAAGCATCATTATCCCCACATGAAAGACGAAGGATCAAGAGCCCAGAGAGACTCAGCTGGATTAAAACCCAGTTCTGGTTCAAAAGTCATGGCCTATGACTTCCAGAATAAACTAGAAAGGGTGGCTCTCCCCAAATGCTAGATCACAGCATTTTACTGCTGGGAAGGACCTTTCTAGAGATCAATATGTTCAGTCAAGGCCCGAAAGAGTGAGAGGGATTGACCAAGAATACCCACCCATTGGACAGGTTGACTGGCACAGACATAGTCTTAAAATTTGAAGCTTTGCTTGCACTTTCCCATCTACTTTGCTCGCCCATCATTGTCCTAAACTTCTTAAGAGCCTCTCGTCACTGACAGCTGACCAGACTGATTGATGATGAACAGGCAGGTTTAATGAATTCTGGGATAGCTCACATCTCAGTGAACGCAGCCAAAAACAAATATCAATTCTCCAGCTGCAGAAGAAAGAATCTATGAATGAGTTTCAACTAGGGACATATGTAAGATCATACGTATGGGGGGAAAATAGGCATCTTTTTTTTTCCAGCTGGAATCACTTCAGAGTAAGCCCTGGAGATCCTAACATACTCCCACTGAATATAAGGGACTGAGCAATGCACAGCTGGAGTTAAGAAGGTTTGGTGTCCGAGGCCTCGTGGCCACAGCAAGGTGCCTGCCTAGGTTCTCACCATCAGCCCAGCAGTGTGGTGAGTTGGGGTCTGACACAGAGGGTTTAGGTATATAGGAACACAGCTAAGACCCTTGCAATCGGAGGGGAAAAGCCTGGAGGGAAGACCTGAACCACAATAAAGTAATGGAGGACTAGCCCTCTTCTCCAAGACTAAGGAAATCAGGTTGAATGGATGAAAATCTGGCAGTAAGCCAAATTAACTGTGCCTTGACTGTGGAATCTCTCCCTGTTACATTTTCACGGAAAGGGTACCCAAGGTACCAAGCAAGCAGATTCGATAGGGTCAGCTCTTTCTCCTCCCCCAGTGATGAACAATGGGGAGGTAGGCAGGTGGCTCTGAGTGGGGGAGGGTGACCCTTCCCAAGACTAGTGGCAGAGAATTAAACCATCTGTACCAGAGGTTAGAAACGCTGAGGTCAAATTTTAGTAAACTCTCTAGGGGAATAAAATATGGCATAGGTGGACTTTTTTTTTTTAATCCGTTAAGGGCAAGATAAATGGACTTTTTTTTTTATCCATTAAGGGCAAGATAAGTGATAAAGGTCTTAAGTTGTCTTAAACAACGCTGAGCTTAAATATCGATCTTATTGGAAAGAGTGACAACATTTAAATCTGTTCAATTCAGTTAAGCTTTGGGACTTAAAGTTCACGCAGTGTCAAACTGTTTGGACTTAAATTTTGATTCAAAGCACTTACAAGAGTCCCGCCTTTTGGTCGGGGCCTAAGACCCCAGAGTCTCAGCTTCAGCCACCACATAAGTCACAGCACATCACTGGAGTGACGTACCAGGACCGGCAGTGTTTAGGGCACTGTGGTTGCTACTCTAAACATTCTCCATGTTCATCTCATTTAAGCCTCATGACAACTCTATGAGTTAGTGAGTGCTGTCTCACACACACACACACACACACACACACACACACACACACACACACTGCACAGGAAAGGAGACAGAGGCATGCCACACCCAATGGCAAACAGTAGAGCCAGAATTTGAACCCAGGCATATTAACCACAAATCCTGTGTCTCACCACCATCCCATTTTGTCATTCATGTAAATGTTTACCCCAGTGCCTGGCACCTACCAAGCCCTCGGAAGCCTTCAGCTCCTGTGCTGTTCTGATAGTCTCCGAGATGTTAGAAATCATTGTCAAGCAAGGCCTCTCTACAAATTTTACTGGGACACTAAGAGCTGGGCTGTCCAGAGACTATCGGACTCACTGGATGGCAGCTGGGGGCCCCATCCAGCCATCAGATTTGGAGTCATTGCTCTTCAAGCCAAGCCTCTGCAGCCGGGTAGACACGACACATAGAATGTGGAGGCCAACCAGAGCTACCAAGATGATTCTTTGAAGTCGTGGCTTGAGCTTGCAATCTTCATCTTAAAAATCAAGTTAGATTCCACCCGAAGAGTTGTCTTCCCGTCTTCCTAGGAAAGTGACATGTCTTCTGGTTCTCAAACTGACAAGCGGCCTCCTGGCTGGGCCCCAGCTGGGCCCTCCCATAGATTCTCCCTTCTTTAAAATTCATAGGATCTCAGCTGGTGGCAATGACTTAGACAGGCATGTGCCATGGCCTGTGACTTTTGTACCCCTGGGTAGCCTCAGATGGTTTCAAGCGATGACTCAGGCCTGGCAAGGAAGAGCAGACCGTGCGTGCATATCACAGCCGTGACTTCTTACACAGTGCCCACCACCAATACGTGCTTACACAATAAGCATGTTTCACCAGGAGGCCCAGGTGCCTGCCAGCATTGTTACAAAAACCCATGGGAACCTGGCTTCCCTGCCAGCCAACCAGGCCTGGATCCTGCTCTTCTGGACCTTCCAACTGAATGTCACATCAGGGCTTTCCAAGTAGAATTTCTAAACACACGAGACTGCAGAGAAAGACAACGGGGAAATGCTCACATCCTCAGACTCATCCCTTTACAGCAGCACTCCTGACTCAGTAGGTACCAAGGCACCGAGTAAGTATTCATTATAGGAATCTAAAATACAACACAAATGAATGTATCTGGGAAACAGAAACAGACTCATAGACACAGAAAACAGACTTGTCGTTGCCAAGGAGATGGGGGTTTGGGGAAGGGAAAGACTGGGAGTTTGGGATTAGCAGATGCAAACTAGTATGTATAGGATGGATTAACAACAAGGTCTTACTGTATAGCACAGGGAACTATGTTCAATATCCTGTGATAAACCATAATGGAAAAGAATATGAAAACGAATATATTTATGTAGGGACTTCCCTGGCAGTCTAGTGGTTAAGACTTCGCCTTCCAATGCAGGGGGTAAGTGTTCTATCCTTGGTCAGGGAGCTAAGATCCCACATCCCTCATGGCCAAAAAATCAAAACATAAAACAGAAGCAATATGGTAACAAAGTCAATAAAGACTTGAAAAATGGTCCACATCAAAAACAAATCTTTACATAAAGAATATATATGTATAACTGAGTCACTTTGCTGTACAGCAGAAATTAACACAACATTGTAAATCAACTATACTTCAATAAAAAAAATTTTTGAGTATTTATTATAATTTCTACTAGACTCACCTACCCTGTCCCCTGGAGTCACCCTCCTTTGCTCAGAACTATCTGGGCAGGATGAGAGGAAACTCTTACCTGTGACTATCTGAAAGGCAACCCAGGGCCCAGGACTGAGGCCGCGTGTCACAAGACAAGACCTCCCACATTCATGATAGAGAGAATCAACTCAGTCTCAAAGAACCCATGACTCTTCCCTCCCCAAAGATGACTAGAACAAGCATGCTTTACTCTCCGTGTGATGTCTAAGCAGCCAGGAGAAACGTTATGGCTGACATGCACTGGGCTTTCTCTAGTACCACTCTCTTATCATTTGACAGTGATTATTCATCTTCACAACAGCCCTATGAGAGGGACTGGAAGTTTGGAGTCGATCCGTAACCCATTATAACTTTTTCCATTTAAAATAATGAGAAATATATTTCTGATTAGCATTTTTGTGCAGAACTTTAGATTTTCACTAAGAGATAACTGAAGTTTAGTGTGAGATGTCTGTATGTATTGTCAAATTGGGGGGAAAAAAGTTTAAAAAGAAGGGTGTTCACCATTACCTTATGTTGTTTTTTGAAAAGCACATGTGGCATTGCACAGAGTACAAACATGAAAAGTGGTAACATGAGTTATACATAGGTGGCTGGATTCCAAGTGGTTTTTATGTTCTTCCTTTTGTTTATCTGTATTTTCTACAGGATAAAGGTTATAATATGGAAAAGGAAAGGGATAAAGTTTATTTTGTGGGTTTTCAGAGGGCAGGACTGTTGTATGGAGATAGCCGGGAGTAGTTCAGCTCATGTGAGAAAGAATCTTTACCATTAGGGCTGTAGGATAACGGGATGGGAAGAAGTGAGGCCACTTTCAAAGTACATGGTCAAGTAGAGGGTGGATGTCCACATACTGGAGATATTTTTGATTCTTGCCAAGGAGAAACCCAGTGGGGTTTTTAACTCCAGTTCCCCTCTTTAAAAACTCAGGGGGCTTCCCTGGTGGCGCAGCGGTTGAGAGTCCGCCTGCCGATGCAGGGGACGTGGGTTCGTGCCCCGGTCCGGGAAGATCCCACATGCCGCGGAGCGGCTGGGCCCGTGAGCCATGGCCACTGAGCCTGCGCGTCCGGAGCCTGTGCTCCACAACGGGAGAGGCCACGATAGTGAGAGGCCCGCATACCACACACACACACAAAAAAAATATGTATATATAGGGAATTCCTTGGCGGTCCAGTGGTTAGGACTCGGCACTCTCACTGCCGAGGGTGCAGGTTCAATCCCCGGTCAGGGAACTAAGATCCCACAAGACAA